>CAUYQV010137333.1:0-34341 GCA_963574575.1 Galagoides demidoff
TGGTCCCAGCTACTTGGGAGGTGGAGGCAGGAGACTCACTTGAGCCCAGGAGTTGGAGGTTGCTATGAGCTGTGATGCCATGGCACTCTACCCAGGGGGATAGCTTGAGGCTCCGTCTCAAAAAAAAAAAAAAGAAAGAAAAAAGAAAAACATATTAAGGGAAAGGCAAAATAAGTAGGTTTTTGTTTTTGAGATTTAACCACTGAAAGCTACTCTCTATTTACCATGAATAGAATATTTACTAAATACTTTAACTAGGTATTAATAATTCAAGGTTTGAGATTTAATTTTGGATACAAAAGTAATATAGATGAAATTTAATGCTCAAAAAAATAACTCCATTTCCCCAAGAAATGATTCTCACATGCCAAACGTACAAATCAAAGCAATACTAGGCCTCAAGTTATCAGAGGCTAATTAATCCCAGATACAGATAACAGAAAGAATTCAAAAGAAGGAAAATTATTTACACAAATAAGTGGTTAGTTATACATCTTGATAAATTACAAAGGTATCAGGATTCTGGATTTTCCTCTTTATCCAGAGACCCCCAACCCTAAAATTGCTTCAGAGCTTTTGGATATTGGCTGGGCCTTTGTTATTTCTGTATTGTAAGTGGAAACAACTTCATATATTTTCCAAAGTAGTAGCTCCCAAAGGGTGAACCCTAGGTTTCCCAACACTCTTTCAGGAAGTCCCTGAGTTAAAAAGTATTTTCACAAATAATTCAAGATGTTATTTGCTCTGCAAAAGCAATGGTGGGCTAACTGTTGGCTACTTAACATGGATCTAAGCAGGTATATCCATCTGTATTCCATATTGTATTCTTTACTGCAGTACGTTCTCAAAACAAACAAATCAGCAAAGAATTCCTTGATAAAGAAGTAACACTTATTAGTTCTATTAAAATCCATGCTTTGAATACACACCTCTTTAATATTCTATGTGATCAAATGGGAAGCAGATAATAAATCAGATCTGTTGCACTATGAAGTACAGTGCATGACAAGACATGGCTGTCCTGAGGAAAAGTATTTCCTGCCTAAGCTGGAGGCTGACCCAGCTGTTTTCCCCAACAAACATTATTTTTATTTGAAATGCAGACAAACTATAGTCATTCAAACTTGGGTGTTTGACGGACATCTTTCAGAATATGAATATAAGCTTGTCCCTTCAAGAGAAACAACTGGAAGTATTTGTTGCCAAAGATAACATTTTAGCCTTCAAATAAAAACTAGAATTTTGGAGAACTTGTATTTGCCACCCTGACTTTGAAAGTTTTCCGATACTTAAAGACTTTTATAATGAAATAAGTGGGGATAATAACAATGTGGGGTTTGATACTGTATGATGAAGTGTGTCAACATTCAGAAGATCTGTAGAATTCAGTGATCCAATATTTTCCAAATGACCAAACCTGACGTTACAAATACAAAATCATGCATAGGTAAAAGATTCAAACTGCAAGACAGACTGAAAGGTTTTAATGTAACCAAGTTTCAGATTCCACTTTGTAACTAATGAGAAACTACTACTTATCAAGTTTTGACATAGTGTCAAAGAAGAATATCCACAATTATCTGGAAAGGCTATTAAAAAACCTCTTATTTTTTCCAACTATGTATCTATGTGAGGCTGGATTTTCTTCACATATTTAAATGAAAACAACATATTATAACATTGAATGTAGAAGCAGATACAATATACCATTTACTAGTGAAGCAGATGTTAAAGAGTTTTGAAAATAAGTTTTTCGAAAGCAGTTATTTTTCAAAAAATGTTTATGTTAACAAGTAATGGTTTTATTGATTTTTTAAAAGAAATTAGTAAATACTTTGAAGTTCTCAGTTTTAGTTTTTCATATGTTAAATACTGACCTATATACCCACATAAACAAAAGCCTCTGGGGGTCGTCAATAGGTCTTAAGAGTATAAAGGGGTTCTGAGACCAAAAAGTATGTTCCAAAGTATATCTGTAGAGTACTTGTAACTGGGGTAGCTGAGTGTGTTCTTGGTGATAGGGAAAGAAATATAATCTGAAAACATAAGGGAAATTAAAGACTTTTTCCAAGAAGAAAAAACATTCTTCTAATAGACATCATTCTGTAAAATAATGGCAGAAAACAGGAATAATGTATTTGTCTAGACCTTTTATCTATGACTTCACTATATATTTTATATTTTGGTGAACATAAACACAGCACAGAGTATAACACAACAGAAGTCTTAAATTTACTGAACTCCAGTCTTCTAAATTAGCAATGTTAGAACTGTAGTTGCTGCTGTCATCAATGCTTGAGTCTGGTAACTTTTGCTTTGTTTTAAGCTAACATATTTATAGCTAAAATTATTTACTGATGGGACAGACTGTATCAGTTCACTTCAAACAGGAACTGATTAAGACCACTTGTTTAGTTGGTTACTATAAATGCAAATCCCCCCACCCCAATTTTCTAAAAAATCTTTCCTCATTTAAGAAAATTTATTTTCAATAAAATATAACTAGGTAGCTAGGTATGGTGGCACATGTCTATATTCCAGCTAACTGGGAGACAGGGGGACTGCCTGAGCCCAGGAATTTCAGCTTGCAGTGTCCTATGATAGTGCCACTGCACTCCAGCCTGGGTGACAGAGTGAAACCCTGTCTATTAAAAAAAAAAAAAAAAAAAGAACAAAGTATGTTTCACTAGGCTAAACCTCTAATAAAACTTAATGTAAGAGTAGGAATTAACCAGGGATTTACAAGAAGGCTTCAGGGAAACCCTGAAATGACATGGAAATTTCTCTTGGATGAGGGTAACCAGCTTTGAGCATATTTTTGAAAAGACTTACTCTCCTCCATCACCTCCATTTTAAGAGGTTAAAAATTATAGCAGGAGGCTCAAGGCCTATAGCTCAGTGGCTAGGGCACCAGCCACATACACTGGAGTTGGTGGTTTCGAACCCGGCCTGGGCCTGCCAAACAACAATGACAACTACAACCAAAAAATAGCTGGGCATTGTGGCAAGTGCCTGTAGTCCCAGCTGCTTGGGAAGCTGAGGCAAGAGGATCGCTTAAGCCCAAGAGTATGAGTTTGCTGGTAGGTTGCACTCTACCGAGGTAGACATAGAGGGACTCTGTCTTAAAAAAAAAAAAAAAAAATTACATCAGGAATTTAAACTCATTATATAACAAATAAGAATTTAAACTTGTTGTAGATCTCACTTCAATTCTAAACAACTGAACATTCATGTAAAAATGCACAAATGTTAATAAATATACAAAATAAGTATCAGAGGCCAATAATGAAAAGTGTTGCTTCTCAGTGGCTGCACGTTGCCAGTGCAGGTGCTGTACACTATAAACTTCTTGTCAGTGTGTAGATTAAGCAACTAAATTGTAAGATAAATGTAACCGGTATCATTGCTACGATGATTAACTATATTAGAAGGAATGAACTTTATCATTCCAGAGAAGGGGATGTCTTCTATTTTTAAAGCTCTTCAGGGAAAAGGACACCAATGCTCTATTCTTAGTAACCATTTCATCAGGCAAACTTTTATAGCAAAAGGGATCAGTTACACTTTAAACTAACCTGCTGGCACAGTCATTTGTTGCTTGCACATCTTACTGGTCAAGAGAAGAGCCCTTACCTAGGATAAATGTCGCCAAAGATATGGCCCAACAACTGCACACGAGCCAAGTAGCCTAGGAGTGGGTATACAGTCATCATCTGGAACAGCAGGAATATCCTCGCAATGAAGGACAGGGTGTCACCGCTAGGGAAGTTGTCCAAAAAATTCTAATCCAAGAAAGATAATGAGGCAATGTTAAAAGTCACAGTTAGTACATACAAATTTATAAAACGGATTGCTTTCTGCTTATTTTGAATATATGTACTACTCAAACTGGTTTGCGGACTGTTACCCAACCACAAACTGCCTATTAACTATTTTTATGCAGTAAGTACAGAAACTGAAAGTAAGTGCTTTTGGAAATTTGAAATTTGCCACATTTTTATCCTGTTTTACAAAAGTAGTAGCTGGTAAGTGATTTGACTCAAATCAATTTTATACAGACATACAAGACCACATTTTTGTTGATAACATACAACTATTTTTTTTAGAACATTTATAGATTATTAACTGGTAACTGTTTAAATTATAATAGAAATACATACTTTTTCAAATTAAAACAACAAAAAAAAACAACAACAAAGAAAATCTTGTCCTTCACTACAAATAGATTGAATAGCCCTGCTCTATATGGTTCAAGCACAATACCCCAATCTGTTACAAAGATTTAAAGGGCTAATTGCATTTCATGCTAAGTTTTCCCCTCACTAGCTCTCTTGCTTTTCCTCCTCTGAGGCATTGCAGTACTTTCAAAGTACAGATTACAGAATCAGGTGAGAGTACATTCATCACCTAGTATTATCACTGTGTATACTCTAGCATTAGACTGAAAAGTATTTCTGCTTCCTTCCTCCATCTTAGTTTGGTATCAAAACAAAACAAAACAACTCAGAATTTTTACTTTTCCTTTCAAATACAAATGACCCTTCCATTTTAGTTTGGTATCATGACCCTTTCTCCATTTTAGTTTGGTATCTAAAAGCAAAATAAAAAGCTCATCGCTCAGAATTTTTATTTTTCCTTTCAAATACAAATACCACAAATATTCCTATTCCCAAGGGAGTGAAGTTTAGATGGGATTGCTCATCTCAAGGAAATTTTCTGCAAACATCTGGCTGCCAAAGAACTTCTGGAATCAAGGAAATCAAGAGAATAAGAATATTTCAAGCTATCCTAACAGAAGTAACTCAAACTTATTTCTCTTAACAGTATGAGAGTACTACTAACACTGTTTGGCTGAAATAACCATTATACACAAATAAATCACATGGCATATTCAACTATGCTCTATCAGAAAAATTTCTTCTGACTAGAAAGTCACCTGTGAACTTTTATAAGAATTTCTTTAGTCACATTTAAGTATAGACTATTCTATTCCTAAGATTTTGATAGGTTAAATCAATGAAAATATTATTTATGAAAACCTTTCATTAAAAGATTTTTTTCTGGCGTGGCACCCTTAGCACAGTGGTTACGGTGTCAGACATGCACCAGGTTTGGTGGGTTTGAACCTGGCCCAGGCCTGCTAAAAACAAGAATGACAAAGACAACAAAAAAATAGTCGGGTGTTGTGGTAGGCGCCTGTAGTCCCAGCTACTTGGGAGGCGGAGGCAAGAGAATCACTTGAGCCCAAGAGTGAGGTTGTGAGGTTGCTGTGAGCTGTGATGCGACAGTACTCTACCAAGGGTGACATAGTGAGACTCTGGATAAAAAAAAAAAATTCTTTTTTTCTTTTATTCGTTCTCTTTCTCTCTTTCTTAACAGCCAAATACTTTGTTTTGCTGCCTAAGTATCAAAATGAGAATAAGATCTATCATCAGGGACTAGTGAACTAAGGTAACAGTTTATCCAGGGCATTTCCAGATGTGGGCTTTGGAAACTAAGGAAGTTCACTGTTCCCTATGTAGGTGTCATAAATTACTACTTGTAACAGTTCTCCACACAAGAAGAAACGATAGCAGTCATCTATCTGAGCACCACAAGGTGATTCAGAGCTCATCTAAAAATCAAATGGAGTATGTATCATACTATTCAATGGAAAAGGAAACCAAAGTTCAGAAAGAACGAGGAAGGTACCTACGCTCCCATCCTTAGATAGTAGAGATGGTAATCAAACCCAGGCCCACCTGATCTTAAATCTTGCCACTATATGACCCTGCCTACTAAGCAAATATGAAGGGGTAAACTTTCACACAGAGAGGGTACATGGTGCCTTACCTGCTCAATACAATCTTTGGACAATGGTGGTGAAGGAAATGAAGCAAACACCAGGATTCCGATATAGAGGTAAGTTAATGTCACCAGCAAATAAGCAATACACAGGTCCCTCACCTGTAAATATAGAACACAATCACCATAATACTATAGAAATTTGCAGTAAGTCTATATGAATAGGTTCCATGAGAAGACTGACCAATAAATATAAAATTTATCTTCTTCCTTTCGCGTGTGTGTACTTTCTAGGTATCTAATTTGTTCACAGAAAGTAGTGAAATTCTACATATTTCACTACTAGCCTGCCAGTTTCTTTTTTCTTTTTTTTAAACTCGTCTGGAACATGTAGATTAAGCTACCTGTGGGCCTACTTAGCAAGTTAACATAAATGGTAAATTTTACATGACTGAAATTCTGATTTCATTTCAAAACATAATTTACTTACCAAGTTATAAAGTATTTAACTACAGCAACAGAGCTAAGGGACAGCAAGAAAGCAAGGCTAAGCCACCTTTAGTATGACATACAAATATAACAAATTTTTCCCTTAGTAAAAAAACTTATAGCATCAAAACATGCTGAGACCACAAGAGAATGGAACATATTAAAATATATTTAATAAGAAAGGAAGGCTAGTTAAAAAGCACAGAACAAGCAGATATTAAAGACGAGCTTTATAAGGCTAAACAGTAAACAAAAGGAAGTCAAAAGGCAGCTGTTCAAACAGCTGCACGATGTTATTATTGGAGTCAGCAAACAAACACAGAACATTAAATAAAGTGGACTGCTTTATTCATTGCTGTTCCCATCCTCCCAACCTCCCATCTCCACGCATAATAAGGCTCCAAGATACTTAATGCAGCCAGCTGTCAGATCCAAATAGAACAGATTCCACAGCTCACAAATCTGGTCTCCATCACCACTGAAGTTACAGCCAAACAATTTCAGCACAACTAAATTATGGCAATGAGCCTATTCATTTTTCATTTTAAACACAAATTACTTTGAAAGCTAAGAAAAAAAATTACATACAATTTAAAAAAATTTGATGACACAATAAGAAAACTGGACATTTGGTATTAGGAGCCATTTGTGATTTTTTTGGGTAACTTTCCTCCTTAAATGGGCTAGAACAATCATAGAGTTTTATAAGCTTGAATGTTGATAAATTCAGTTAAAAAGCAAGTAACAAGTTACAAGAAATCTTAAGGTCAGTACTAAGTTGACAATCAGCTTGAAAGCAAACCAGGGATTCCAAATACTATATCAGGTGCCAGATAGGCATAACCAGATTGGTTCTACTCCCCACTCCTCCCCCCGCCAAACTTCTAATTGCTTAGGAATGAGGAAGAAGAGGATGACCCAACCTGGGGTTGGGGGCAGCTTCAAAATCTTTGCTCTTTTGTTCATGAAGCTTTAGGGCTGATAGCTAGACTTCAGTCATCCCTTAGAGTTAGGGTTGCCTCGATACCATAGAGCAGTGGTTCTCAACCTTCCTAATGCTGAGATGGGGTTGCGAACCACGGGTTAAGAACCTGCCTTAGAGGATGTAAACCAGACAATGCTTATTTTCATATCAAAGGGTAGTAATCTCCCATTGTGATGTCTGAAAGTCATTCTGCCCTCAACCTACTCAAGGCCAATCAAGAACAGAGGCAGCCTTGTAAAAAAATCTTAGGAGGCAAAGTAGCTGTGCCAGAGAGGACTCTGTGTAAAACAGGACAGCCACCATTCCATGGACAATCATTAGCTATATGCTACCTGATCACTACTTTATTTTATCTGACTTCCTGCAAAGAAATGTACCTTAGTTGGGGGAAATCTGATGACGATGCAAAGGCTAAGATGTGAGGGCTTCCCAATAAGATGGCTTCCTCCCACGGTTTCTCTGTTCTCATGGCACTGTATGTACATCTCAAATACAACAGCTATTACACTGTATGGTAACTGTCATTAATGCTTATTTTATAAAAGCAATCCATATTCATGATATAAAGGATCTCCAGTGGAGATAAAATGTCCCTAGACATCCTCAAAATGATTGTTCCCATACCATGCTGCTATTTTCATTTTTCTCTAAATTCATCCATACCACTAGAATATGTGATTCTGAGGATAGGGACTCTGTCTTTTTTATCTTTATATCCCCAGTACCCAGGGAAACATCTGGCACATGGTAGGAACTCAGTAAATGCAGATAAAAAATGATAACCACATTGCCTCTGTTTACAAAGTGCTTCTAGGTGTGAGGCTGGAGAACGTTACATGTGGTGTTTCATTTAATCCTCTTAACAACCTTATAATATAGACATGGCCATTTTCTTCATTTTACAGACAAGTAAGCTAAGTGCAGCAAGTTTATAAAACTCCTTCAAGGCTATAAAAGTGATGCCAATATTCAAATCAAGGTCTTTCTGATTTCAAATTGTATGCCCTTAGCTATTACGGTGGAGAGCTAACTAGTCACCAAGCTATCTGTGTCAGAGTTAATAAACAATTATAAATAATAAACAGTGAAAAAATGAAAGAATGCTAAGTTATGAGTAACAAAGTATACACAGACTTCATATAGAGATTCAAGTGAAATACTAAAACCAGAAAAGTTCTATTTTGTAGTATTCCAATATACGTTTGGTAGACCTGGGTCAAGAGTTGCATATCTGTTTTCATCTGAAAATACCCTAATGAACAGAAATGATGCTTTTATTGTAAAAGCAGCTGAGGTTTAGCATGATCCTGGGAAACATGCCACCTTCAAATGGTATATACATATGTGAGCTTTGCTATTCTCTGGCTCAAACCCAAGCCATCACTATACCAGGCCTAAAAATATAGTCTCTTGAAAGCCCATTGAATGGGAAAGGGTAGAAAAAGTTATCTTTTAGAAAATGAGGCTCAAAGTAAAGAATAGATTTAAAAACAGACACAATTGATAGCCTGAACTGGTAGCATGTCAAGAAGCCTATACGTTAATAAGGTAACCTACTCTGCCTCATGAATAAGCAATGGCTGGCGGGGTGGATGGCAGGGAACTAAAAACAGTTGGAATGCCAACTCAGAGTGAGGACTGGATTTACAACAGGGCCAGAAGTGGGTCTGGGAGCACATTCAGTTTGTCAAACATGGTTTATTATTTGTTCCACGAACCGTTCATAGTGAAAATACTATCCAGAGGAGTATTTACTAACAAGACTGACAGAAACTGACCACAGAGACCTACCCCAAACACATAAAAACTTCTGGTGTACAGCCAAGTAAACTACAGACTTGTATGAATAAGGAAGAAATAAATAAATTAAGATATTAGGCATCTCAAATCGTTTTAAAGAGCAGACTAAACTGAACAAAAACAGCACTATATAGGTTATGATTCAAACACAATGAGAAACTATAAAAGGGTTAATCCACATACCCAGGAGGGTTTTAGGGACTATATGTTCTGAAGATAAGGAATAAGTGGGGTAATCTTCAGCCTCTCCCCCTTTCTGGATAAGTTATGCCAAAGGAATAGAAATGATATCCTGTTTAGTTGTACGTGTAAAAATATGTTTGGCAAAAAAAAAAAAACTATACAAAATTAAGTTGAACTTGGAAAACCTGGAAAATTTGATCCCTACACCTGTTTAGGAGTGTCATTATTTCAAAATGTCTTTAGATCCAAGTTCAAATACTATATAGTTTGTACAGAAGAGGCAGCCTTTCCTATTCTTTTTGTCTTCTTTTCTACTTTGAAACCTTTGTTTACTGAGCTTGGAATAACTAACCCGATATCAATATTACGAATTCAGAATCTCTGGCAAGCTTCACATTTTCTGACTTAATCTTAAGAAAATATTATACCATGATGTTAACAGGACTTCTACAAGTCAAATTACTTACTGAAACCTGATAAAAGGTATAATTATTAACCAGAGCAAAGGACAAAGCTTTTCTCAAAGTATAGTACCATTATCTTGATTTATGTATGAATCAATTTCAGTAATCAAAAGAAAGGATATATCCCTGAGAGACATGGAAGCTGAAACAAACAAACAAACTAACTAACTAACTAAAGGATATATATTTACACATATTCAAAGTGTTTGGAATGCTGCTGGCACAGAGTGCTTAATAAATGTGAGTTTTACCACTAGTAATTACTAATTTGTTAAGAAGATAACATGAATTACAAGTGGTTTTTTGGAAAGCTGGACATCACTTCATGCTCTAGTTTTAATTAAGACAGAAAGAAAACATCATCCACTTAAACCTTTGCTTTTAAGCGCTTGTCTTAAAAACATTTTCCACAAGTGAAAGTTGAGGCAGATTTTATAGGCTAATCCTCACATACTAGTTACAAAGCCCTACTTCCAAAACTGAGTGGAAATAAGAACTCATTTTTATGGTATTTACATATGAAATACAGATTTCAAGGCTCATTGACTGTTCTAAAAGAAAAGCAGTGACCCTTCTTCAATCCTTAGGGGACCATGAAGTAAAAATATCCATCTCTATCCAGTCCTAGCTCCTCACATTAGCACATACACCTTCAGATAAATGATGTGACTTTCCATATTCTGGAATAGTAATTCTACTTAAGAACCATGGGGAGCAAAAAGTTAAGCACAGTCCTCCCTTTGCATGGTAGTGTGAGAGTAAACCAGGGGCGTCCAACCTTTTTTTCTTCTCTGCTGCACACACATTGGAAGAATAAGAGCAATCTCAGGTCACACAGTAAATACACAAACACTAATGAAAGCTGATTTGCAAACAAAAGGTTTGTGCATGAGCTTCGTGAAATGTGCATGCTCTTCATGAAATCTGACACCACAGATAAGCAAAAAAATCCTCACAAAATCAGCATGTGGCCCAGGGGCCACAGGTTGGACACCCCTGCTAAACATTACTGTGCAAAGCAATATGGAGTCATTTAGGCTAGGGCTGAGATGGTACAGCTGGTCTGGTTTGTCGAGTTCCTGAGTTTTTACCTTTACCTCCTGCCTCCCATTCTCATCGTTCTGTAAATTTAGCACCCACCCTAAAGATGCCTATCTTGAGTAGTGTAGGTGGATTGATTAGGAGATTAACTTTTCAATTGGAAGTTACACTAATTACTATTTAAAGATTAATGTAGTCTTTAACCTTTTATATATAAAACTATAATTTTAAAAATGAAAAAATAAAAGTCTTAAACTATTCTCACTGTTCTTAAATCACTGACCTTCTGACAAATAAAATTTGATAGGCCTATCCCCATCTCTACATATTGGCTGACAGTGGCAGGCAGCCAGATCCTCTTCATCCAATAACATTTCTGGTGACCACCAAGGGACCCCTGGGCAGCTCCAGTAAGTACTACTTGGGGAAGCCTTAGCAGTTGCCTAGACAGACTGGCCCAAGAGGTGCAGTGCTCCAACCCTCTTAGTGTTGCCAGGAGAATTCTTCTGGGAGTCAAGCTGTGCACTCATTTACCTCCTTAATTACTAAGGTTCACCTGCTTTATTCTGGTTGGGCACTGAGAACTTTAGTAGTTCTTATCAGTTCTGGTTTTGCGGTTGAGAAATCTGATGTTTCTGTATCTAGTCAATATTATGGGAGCTCAGGCCTCATAGCTGGGCACTGAGAACTTTAGATCTCATCAGTTCTCATTTTGTTCTTGAGAAATCTGATATTTCCATATTTAGTCTACCTTATGGGAGCTCAGGCCTCAATCCCAAATGGCAGCCCATTGGGGTGTATTCTGTCTGATTGGTCTCAGTATGGTATCCACCTATAACTAAAAAGATAATGAAATTTTACTGTAATACAGCCTAGCTGGTATATATCACCTTGACTCTGGAGAAGGGTGGCCTTTAAATAGATTCTTGAATTATTATAATGATGTTACACTGTTTAATAACAAGTCTGGTTAAAATACTTAGGTTTGTTTTTTTCTTAGTAAAATTTATGAGTTTAAAAACAGTAACTAAACAATAACTAAACAATGAGTTTAAAAACAATAATTAAAACCTAGGTAAACTGCTAAGATAAATAAATTACGTAATTTAAAAAATTAATAGTCTAAATAAAAATATATGTTTAAAAGCCGGCAAATAGAAATTCTGCTTCTGTCTATATGTTTGTCTGCTTGTGTGTCTGTATATGTCTTGTGCCTGTGACTTTTCACTACCAAAAAGAAAAAATAAGCACATACATTAAATATTTTATCAGAAAAATAGAAAAGAATTCAAATGCCTTTGTACAGGTGACTTTAGTATTCTTTGATAAATAAAATTAGTTTTAAACCTGTTGTTAAAGTTCAGATATTTAAAGATTATAGAACTGCCACTGGTAAGGCCTACGGAGGTATTCTCTTTGCCTAAGACAGCAACTACAAGGCACAGTCTAGCCCACGTGGCCTCTTCCCTGCTCCAACTTTACCCCCTGGGTAATCTATTCTTCCTGCTTTTGGTCTTAAATGCTGTACTTGGTAAATAAATTAAAGATACAGATAGCTCCTATCCTTTGCAGCCATCTGTGATGCCTTGTGGCTATGTTAAGACTTAAGAGAACCAGGAAAGGCATCAGGGATGATGCCTATGTTGTGGTTTTAAAATACTTTTCAATAACTTAAAACCTTAAAGTCATGTTATACTCCATAACATGTCTCTCATTTATAAAACATAATACTTTGGGTTTTAAGACTGTTTGAGAAACTGAGTCATTATCAAAGAATAAGATTTTTGCCTTTTAAATCTTCTAATTATCAATTTGGCCCAATAAGTAAGTTTATAATAAACTGTGATCCTATTTTATAAAAAGTAGTGTTTATAAAAAAACTTTATTTATCTTTACTACATAAGATCTTTTTATATATAATGTTATGTTTTTATTTAATTTTTATTTTCAAAACACTACATTTATAAATTAGGATTATAGTTTATTATAAAAATTTTTTTATGAGTTTTATTTAACCTGCACAGAGAATTTATAAATATGTTCAACTTTTTGTTCTGCCTTCCTTTTAATTAATTAATTAATTTATTAATTTATTTTTGAGACAGCGCCTCAAGCTGTCACCCTGAGTACAGTGCTGTGACATCAAAGCTCACAGCAACCTCTAACTCCTAGGCTCAAGTGAGTCTCCTGCCTCAGCTTCCCAAGTAGCTGGGACCACAGGCACCCGCCACAATGCCCAGCTATTTTTTGGTTGCAGCTGTCAGTGTTGTTTGGCAGGCCCGGGTTGGATTCAAACCCACCATCTTAGGTGTATGTGGCTGGCACCTTAGCCACTTGAGCCACAGGCACTGAGCCTATTTATTTATTTTTAAATAACTAGTCATTTTGTTTTAGGACAAAATTTTATTATTTATTTATTTATTTAGAGACAGAGCCTCAGGCTGTCGCCCTGGGTAGAGTGCCGTAGTATCACAGCTCACAGCAACCTCAAACTCCTGGGCGTAAGCAATTCTCTTGCCTCAGCCTCCTAAGTATCTGGGACTACAGATGCCCAGCTATTTTTCTGGTTGTAGTTGTCATGTTGTTTGGCAGGCCCTGGGCTGTTTTAGAACCTGCCAGCTCTGGTGTATGTGGCTGGCTAGATATCTCATCAATAACATTTCCAAATCTGTGATAAATAAAGAATGTTACTTTCTGACAGGTCTAAAAACTCCAAGTTACTTTGAGACCTTGAAAAAATAATTTACTTAATACATAGATAAAAGACAAACCATAAAAGAGATAAAAAGATAAATGATGACACAAATAAAACTTTGACTTGCAAGAGACTTTCAAGTCTAATCTGAGATTCCTTATAAAAGCTTCCAGTAAAGCCAGTTTAAAAAAAAGCCTAAATAATTATTCTTACACTTTATATAAATAATCAGACTCAGTATACTGAAAATACAGTTTATTTTGACAAATAAATTAATCCTGCTGTGATCCATTTTTAATAAAATAAAAAAGGACAAAATAGAATTAAAAAATAAAAAAACTATAGCTTACCTATATTAGATACCAGCTTCATCTACAATGCCAGCAGATAAAATTACACATAGTTGTTTAACCAAATTAATCTGTTCATAAGACTAAAAGACTTGCCAAAAAATATAAAATTATATACAAGAGTCAGATTTATTCCAACTTGTTTTTTCTTACTGCTTTTTAGTCTTGAAATAACATAATAAGCTTTAATATGTAAAATCTGTTAATTTCAAAGTAGACACTAAAATAAATTAAAAATATTTTAATATGCTTGTCCCAATCTATAGATTATATTTCAAAAAACATTAAAAATTTGTTTCTGACTCTAAGACTAATATAAAAAAGAGTACAAAAACCTTAAGGCTCAGCAAAAATCACTCAACTCACTATCCCAAGTGACTACTAAGTGACTTCACAACCCTGATTTTGTCCATGTTGACTTAGAAAAGCTAGATTTGTGGAGGGTGACTGGAAAGATCACCTATATGGTTTGTCTAACAAGGGTACAAGTGAACTTTTCTAGAACTAAAGTATAAATGTTTTAACACAATAACTAAGTAAATGACACAAAGTCTATGTTAACCAGTTTGATGAAAATATTTCAAATTGTATATGAAAATGCTACACTGTACCCCGTGTTTGCATTAAGGTATACAGCTATCATTTAATAATAAAAAAAAAGAAAAGCTAGATTAGACCTCTCTTTACTTTTGTACCCCAAAATAATTTTTAAGATCTCTTCCAAGTCCTATATTCCAATAACTGACCCACCCAGACCAAAAACCTTATGCCTGGCCACCTCCTGAGCTACACGACCTTCCAGCCGATAGCCAGGTTATCCATAAGACTTAGAGAAAAAGGCCTGATGACCAACTCAAGAGAAAATAGACAGACCTCAAAGAGGTCCTTCTCACAACCCCTACAACAGTCAAGCTATCTAGATTATGTCATTCCCCCATCTAGCCCTATCCCCCTGAAAAATCCAACAAACTCAAGCCAGACCAATAAACTACAAAAACTGGGCAGAGATAAAAGTTAAAAACTTCAATGGTCAGAATAAAAAAGTATTATTCTTAGACATATTTATTTATTTATTATCACATTTATTATACCCCTTGTCTTTTATTAACTATACTACATGTTATTCAGAATATAACTTTAAACCTATCCCTCACCCAAATAAATTTAATCCCTAGACAAATACAATAAATCTTAATAATTATTTCTACTTAAAATCTATTTCATAGATATGAAGTATGATAATAAGAGTGAGAAATGAAAGCACATGTAGTGAGAATAAGACAGACTCATTCAAGCTCAGGCTGAGATGACATAGCTGGTTTGGTGGGTTTTGGTTCTAAGTGACCTTTATCTCCTGTCTCCCATTCTTATTGTTTTATAAATTTAATTCCCCCCCTAAAGATGCCTATCTTAAATAGCTTAAGTAGATTAATTAAAAAATTAACTTTTAAATGAAAAGTTGAAATATAATAAATCACTAAGTTATACTAATTATTATTTAAAATAAAAGTTAATGTAGTCTTTAAACTTTTATTTTTTTTTTTTAGACTAAGTCTCACTTTGTTGCCCTTGGCAGAGTGCCATGGTGTTACAGCTCACAGCAACCTCAAACTTTTGCGCTCGAGTGCTCCACCTGTCTCAGTATTTTTTCATTTTTAGTAGAGATGAGGTCTCACTCTTAATCAGGCTGTTCTTGAACTTGTGAGCTCAAGTGATCCACTCACCTTGGCCTCCCAGAGTGCTAGGGTTACAAGTGTGAGCCACTGTGCCCAGTCATAAACTTTTATATATAAAACTATAATTTTAAAAATGAAAAAAACAAAACAGTCTTAAAAAAACTACTCTCACTGTTCTCCAAAATTGCCAACCTTCTGACGAAGTTTAGACCTATCCCTATCCCACATGTTGGCTAACAGTGACTAACAGTCTGCCAGACCCTCTTCATCTAGTAACACTGAGATCTTTAACAATTTTTGTCAACATTAAAAACTCTCTTACTGTTAGTTATAAATGTCTAGGGAAATGAGTAAATACTAAAACTAGCATTTATGGATTTAGTACACTATAACTTAGAATATCAGAAGCATTGAGAATTAAAATATTTTATTTCTTTGTAGAAACTTAGAATACTTTGAACTATTCTTGTCTCCTCATTGTATAAATTACAATGGTAGTAAGCATTTTTCTGTGTTTTGGTGAACCATCATAGTTCTTTATTCTAACTTTGCATCTGCTTCTAAGATTTTATCCTTTGTGCTTTCAATGCTATATCTCCAAGAATTAATGTGAAGTTTTCTGACAGTGTCACTTCATCTGAGATTTCTTCATTCTTGTTACCACAATCATTTTCTACATATATGCTGATAAGTTCACCTTCCCTAAGTTCCTCTGGCTGTGAATCTAGAGTCTCTGGAATGGTAGTAGAGTCAACATTTCCATAATTGGCTATTTCTTTTCTAATTCTATTTAGGTTTAATTCAAATTTCACTTATACCATTCTTGCTTTTTGTTTCATTGTTGTACTTTTGCCTTTGTTTACCAATTCCTTTTTTTGAGACAGTGTTACTCTGCTGCCCTGGGTAGATCGCCATGGTGTCATAGCTCACAGCATCCTCAAACTCCTAGGCTCAAATGATCCTCTTGCTTCAGTTCCTGAGTAGCTGGGACTATCGGACTACCACAATGCCTGGCTATTTTTAGAAATGGAGTCTCATTCTTGCTCAGACTGGTCTCCAACTCCTGAGCTCAGGAGATCTACCAGCCTTGGCCTCACAGAGTGGCAGGATTACAGGTGTGAGCCACCATGCCCGGCCCCAATTCCCTCTTTCAATTATTCATTTTTATAAAACATCACATCAGGTCATCACAGGGAGACAAAGAGACAACATTACTACCTGCTCTGCAGTCTGTGAATAAAGTGACTAACATGCACAGTGACCAACCACTGACAGACTGTGAAAGAAGTAATGTGACTGGTCACTAGTCATGATGTGTCCTTGTTATTTACATAGTGATTTGAGAACTGAAGGGCTAGCAGCTTCTATTTTATGCAAGTACTCATAGTTAAAATTTTGTGGCAACTGAACATCAAACAATATTGAGGGGGGGACTGATAAAATTTAACTAAACCATAGTAACTAAAATTTGTGCATAAGTAGGAACCATGCAACATGAGAACTGCCTGTAACTTAACTCATCACTTTGAGGCTATTGTCTAGTAACACAAACTAATTTGGGGTAGATAAAAATGTGTATGAGTTTTTAAGACAAGACATGAGAATTTTATAAAACTACATTGTTCCTCGGATTCCCAATATACAAGGTTGTTCTCTGTTATTAGGGAGACTTTGGTAGTAAAGTTTGAAAAGCACAGCTTTACGGATATAATAATCCAATGCATGAGAATTCTACCCACAAAATGGGTTTCTGGGGTACTTTGACTAAGTTGACTTATGAAAAGAGGCTGTACACATCAGAAGAGAAAGGGTAAAAAAACCTAAAAATTTCCAGCCCCTATTGTATGGCAGATCATGTTAGACATGTTTTCTATGTTATAATATTTAATTCTCATTACAGCTAGGTAAGGTCACCAAATTAGGAAGTATAGAAAATACAGACTTACTCAACTCCAACTCCATTTACAGGTGACATGTCAGATGTGTGGTCAGTAAGGACCAAGAAGAATGGGCTTGACTTGCCTCCATTTAGAAAGCTTTTGCCTTCATAATGACTTTGCCAAACATTACCCCTTGCTCAAAGCTTTCTCTGAATCCCTAGGCACAACGAACCCTTCTTTCCTTTGTATTTTCAGTTAACAATTACATAGACTTCCATTTGAGCTTCATCATGATTTTTTTAACATGGTTAGAAACTTAAATTGAGCTCAAAATCTCCAAACAAGTCAACTAGTAACTAGACAATTTCTACATGCTTTGGGTTTAGTTTGCTCTTCCTTTTCCAATGGCTCAAGGTGGAAGATTAGGTTTTTGATGTGAAACCTTTCTCCTTTTTTTTTTTTTGGCTGGGGCTGGGTTTGAAGCCACCACCTCAGGCATATGGGGCTGGCGACTTACCTCTTTAAGCCACAGGCACCACCCTCTTTCTCTATTTTTAATGAAGGTGTTTACAGGTATATAATTCTCTCTGAGCACTTTGTTAGCTGCATATCATATGTTTTGGTATATTGAATTTTAATAATCTCAAGGTATTTTCTAATTTTTCTTGTGATTTTTTTCTTTGACTCATTGGTTATTTAGGAGTTTAATTTCCACATATTTGTGAATTTCCCACATTTCTTTATTATTAATTTGTAACTTCACTGTATTATGGTAGAAGATACTTTGTATGATTTCAATACTTTTACATTTATTGAGACTTATTTTATGATTCAGTATATGGTCTATTTTGGTAAATATTACTGTGTATTTAAAAATAATGTACAGTTGATGTAGATAGAAGACTTTTATGAATATTAGATCAAGTAGGTTGATAGTGTTTTTCATGCTTTTTTTTGTATTTTTATCTATTTGTTCTATCAATTACTGAAAGAGGAATGATAACATCTCCAATTATAATTGTGGATTTGTCAACTTCTCTTTTCAGTTTGGTACTTTTTACTTCAGTTACTTTGAAGCTCCTGTCATTGGGTATATATACATTTAGGATTATCATGTCTTCTTGATGAACTTATTCCTAAAGATCATTAGGATTTTATATCTGGCAATATTCATTGTTCTACTTTGTCTGATATTAACATAGTCATTCTACTTTTCCAGCGTCTAATGTTTGCATGGCATGTTTTCATGTTTAACATAGGCAGCATATAATTAGGTTTTATCTTTTAACCAGTCTGACAATCTCTATCTTTTAACTGTAGTCTTTGGACCATTTATATATAATGTAATTATGTGTATGATTGGGTTTAAATCTACTATTTTGCTTATTTGTTTTTTTGTTTGTCCCATCTATTCTATCTTTTTCTGTCCGTGTCTTCTTTTGGATCAGTTGGGTAATTTTTATAATTACATCACCATTATGGATTCCTTAGGGGTAATCTTTATTTTTTGGTGGTTGCTCTATGGTAGGGGTTGGAAAACTATGGTCCCTGGACCAAATCTGGCCTGCAGTCTGTTTCTGTAAATAAAGGTTTATTGCCATTTGTTTATTTATCATATATAGTTACTTCTATGCCAGAACCACAGAGTTGAATGGCAGTATCAAAAACCATATGGCCCTCAAAGCTGAAAATATTTACTATCTAAATCTTTACAGAAAAATTTGCTGACCCCCTGCTCTATGATTAAATTTAAAAATTAACATATTGCGTAAGTGTACCCCAAATATAAATTAAATTTAAAAATTAACAGTTGCGTAAGTGTACCCCAAATATAAAGTGCTTCAAATACTGACTTAAAATGTCTATCCTTGTGAGATACAAGTCAATTCCTCAGATAATTACTCACATTGTTTTCTTGATTCTTATTGTTCTTCAAGAGTGTGATAATACAATTATGAATAAAAAAAGCAAGAGTAAGTACTCCAGTCAGCTGTGGAAACTGAAATCTTATCTCTAGGAGAAAAAGAGACAGAAACAAAATGTTAAAACTGACAACTACAAAATGAATATTAGTAGCCAAAGCTAAAAGTCAGTTTTTAGTTTAGGGAGTAAGAATACTAAAATGTCTTTACAGAGTTCCTCAAGAACAGCATTGTACTGGGCCAAAACACTAAAAGGTGAAACAAAGGGAACAAGAAATGTCTACTCTGTGAGTGTACCTTATATCCATTTTTTCTTTTTGAGGTCATACAACTAGTATGTGGCAGAGCAGAATTCAAATTCAGGGTCTGTATGACTCTAAGCCCTTCATTTTTCTAATATCAGAATTTGTCAGAAAGTACCTCTAGGAAAGGAATTATGGATGGGAGAATTAGTCATTTAACATTCCACAATGATAAATCTAAAAAACATTAATTAAACATATGAAAAATACCTTAAATGTGCACCAAGAAGGAACTGGTTAAATATAGTTGCACGGTGATGTATGGTATTTAAAAATCATGTTGGAGAGGAAGATTTCAAGTTCTGGCAAAATATCATGATTCAAATAGTATGCATAATGTGATTTTACTTTTCTTTTGTAAAATGTGTATGTATATACATATGTAAAGAAAAAACATAAATAGTGGTTATCTCTGGTTGATAGGATTTATTTAAAATTAACCACTTACCTATATTCTGTAAATTTTCTATAATAGACACAAAGTTATTTTAAAATAAGAGTAACTTTTTTTAAAGCACTGCCAATTTCTACTTTGAGGTTTGCTAATAATGAAGTGAAAAATTTCATATAGAATAAGATCATGATTTTCTTGAAAATATTGCTGGGAAAGCATAGTACATAGCAAAGTGTAGAACAATGACCCATCTCAGGGGATCTTAGTGTAAAAGGCAGAAACAGAGAAAAAGTCCACTGACTCTTTACTATATTAATTTAGGTCAAAAAGCAAGAACAATTAAGAATTAGGCACTAGAAAACTGGGAAGAAACTAAAAGAAACTGGGAAGGAAGATCGATAAAATTATATACTCAGTATTTTTTCCTTTTTTTTTTTTTTTTTTTTGATATATACTCTCACTTTGTCACCCTCAGTGACATAGCTCACAGCAACATCTAACTTTTGGGCTCAAGTTATCCTCTTGCCTCAGACTCCCGAGTAGCTGGGACTATAGGCACCTACCACAACACTGGCTATTTATAGAGGTGGGTATCACTCTGGCTCAGGCTGGTCTGGAGCCCGGGAGCTCAGGCAACCCTAGAGGCCTGCCTTGACCTCCTAGAGTGCTAGGATTAACTATAGGCATGAGTGACTGTGCCTGGCCTCATATTCAGTTTTCTATCAAGTTTTTTGTTTGCCTGTTAGCGTCCATCTGAATTTTATCCATGGAAGCAATTCAATGTATTTTTCTTATGCAAATTTCCCCCTTGTCTGTGTATAATCTTTTCAATTTTTAGCATTGCAGCAATAAAATAAAAATTTGGGGAACTCCCACTTCTTTAAAAAAAAAAATCTCTTGATGAATTGGGAATAGGACAATTTCTTAAGAAGAAAACAATTGATTACATCAAACCAACAGTCAGCATTATATTTATATAATAGAAGCACTATTTTTTAAAAGATGAGAAAGTTATTTGTAGATAACCATATTACTTGCAGATATTCTTAGTAGAGAAACTGAAAAACTCTTTAGTGAGAATTCAGAGTAAGGTAGCTAAATAGGAAAAACACATACAGTAGACCCTCCATAGTTGACCACCTCCCTATATTGATCCCCTTATGTTGACCTAATTTTTATAGACTGGATATGCACTACATGTACGTATCAGCATAGTAGGCCTAGTTCCTTATGTTGACCAGTTTGTTACAGTCCCTTGGGTGGTTAACATACAGAGGTTCTATTGTCTTTAAAAAACCAAAATCTTTCTTATATACCTATAATAATTGGTTAGAAGCTATAAGACAAATAAAAGGAACCTAGTTACAATACCAAAACAGACATAAATTTGGCCTACATTTAACTTTAACATCAAATTCATATTAAAATATTATAAAGCTTTACTGTGATAAGTATGGAGGCCTACTACTCAGATTCCTTTCAAGTGAGAACCTGAAGTAAGGAGTGTGGTTAGCTGATAGCCTCTAGCTGCAGCCCCTTTTGGGACCTGCTGCTCTGTTCAAGCAGAAATCACCTGGGCAGCTCCTAGACAAGGACTAAGCATGTCAGGGTACTAGGGCCTGACCACTTTTGCCTCACCCTGGACTTTAGGCAATCTTTGTACCACAGCTTCACACTGGGTTGGATAAAACTTTCTGAATCTATTTCTATCCAATCTTCCTTCTTTCTCTCTCTCCTTCCATAGGGGAGTGCTTCTGATCATTTTCAAATTGCTTACTTTATGCTTTGAAAAGGCATATCAAGAAAGACTGTAAGCAGATGGGGAGAAGATAATTGCAATATGTATATCTGAGAAAGAACCCATATAAATCAATTAAAAAACCCCAGACAAATAAATAGAAAATGGTCAAGAGACTTGAAGAGGTACTTCACAAAAGAGGAAATCCAAATGGCCAATGAACATATAAAAAGGGGCTAACTCCATTAATCATCAGGTAAATGCAAGTTAAAACCACAAGGTATGTTCCCAACACAAAGAAAAGATAAATGTTCGAGATGATGGATACCCCAATTACCCTGATTTGATCATTATATACAGGTATCAAAATACCACAAGTACTCCCAAAATATTACAATTGTATATTAATAAAAATTAAATCATAAAAAGAAGAGCAAAAGCAAAAACCTACAATGTAATAACCAATATGTACCCACTATAAAGTCTAATTAAAAAAGAAAATGCAAGTCTTGGTGAAGATGTGGAACAACTAGAACTCTCAAACACAGCAGGTGGGAATGTAAATTGGGATAACCATTTTGGAAAGGTGTTTGGTAATGTTTACTAACACAGAACATATGTATACCCTCTGACCTAGCAATCCCACTCATAGGCTTATACTCAAGAGTAAGCAGCATTGTTACTCTTTGTTGACTGAAAGATCTGTGTAAGAATGAAGAGCACTGCAGTAAGCCTAATAGTCAAAAACCGAAGACCAGTCAAACGTCCTTTAACAGTAAAAGATAAACAAAGTATGACGGTTATGCAATGAAAGACCAATGAGAAAGGATGAATTACAAATATAGCGATATGGATCAATCTCACCATATAATGCTGACTGAAAGAATCCAGACCCTAAAGGATACATATTGTATACTCCATTTACGTTAAATTCAAAACGTAAGCAAAACTAAGCTTTGGTGTTAGAACAGTGATTACCCTTATAAGGAGATAGCAATTGGTAGGAATCAGGAGAGGGACTTAATGAGTACTAGTAATTTCTCTTTTGATCTGGGTGCTAGCTATATGGTATGTTCATATAGTGAAAATTAATCAAGCTGTACGCTTAGGAGTTGTGTACTTTTGTATATATATTTTAAACTTTAATGAAAAGTTCAAAAGCAAAAAGAAAATGGGGGAGCATAGTATACATGTAAAAACAAGGGCTGAGTGTGCTGGCTCAAGCCTATATCCCAGCACTTTGGGAGGCCAAGGAGGGAGGACTGCTTGAGGCCGGGAAATCAAAATCAGCTTGGGCAACAAAGTGAGACCCTGCCTCTACAAAAAAATAAAAAAAAATTGCTGGCATGGTAGCAGGCCAAGGCAGGAGGATGGATCACTTGAGCTCAGCAGTTCAAAGTTGCTGCAAGCTGTGATCATGCCACTGCATTCAAGCCTTGGCCACAGAGTGAGACCATGTCTTTATAAAAGAAAAAATTGGTGGTCATAGCACAGTGGTTACAGCACCAGCCACACATCAAGGCTGGTGGGTTCGAACCCAGCTTGGGCTTGCCAAACAATGGCAACTACAATAAACAAATAGCTGGGTGTTGTGGCAGGCACCTGTAGTCCCAGCTATGTGAGAGGCTGAAGCAAGAGAATCACTTAAGGTCAAGAGTTTGAGGTGCTATAAGCTGTGATGCCACAGTACTCTACCAAGGGTGACATAGTGAAACTCTGTCTCAAAAAAAAAAAAAAATGTAGGCAGCACCCAAAGCTCAGCAGGTAGGGTGCTGGCCACATATACCCAGGCTGGCAGGTTCAAACCTGGCCTGGGCCAGCTAAACAGCAATGAGAATTGCAACAAAAAGATACCCAGGCATTGTGACTGGTGTCTATAGTCCCAGCTACTTGGGAGGTTGACGCAAGAGAATTGCTTAAGCCCAAGGGTTTAAGGTTGCTGTGAGCTGTGATGCCATAGCATTCTACTGAGGGCGCCATAGTGAGACAGTGTCTCAAAAAAAAAAAAAAAGAGAAATCCCATTATATTCAAAGACACTATTAAGTATCAAGGAGTGGTAAAATGTAGTCTTCTCCTAATGAAAAGTGAATAACAAAACTATTCAAAGCATGTAATGGGTAGAAATTTATCTTTTCTGGTGACAGGAATATAATGTCCCTATCAAATTGGCAAATCATCCCATAATCCTTGAAAGTCAGTGTCTGAAGCCTCCTTGAAGTCAGTTTCAAAGCATTGAAAGGTTTTTCATTTAAAAAATATGTGTACTAATTGCAGTCTTCAATGTGTACCAATTGTTAAAAGTCAAATAGTTTTGCAGTGCTTATTATACCTGTAACAACCCCCCACATTCTCTTGCTTTGTACCTCCTATCCTAAATCCTGATTCCCAAAGGCAAGTGTTTCTAATTCTTCTAACTATATAGCATACTTTAAATGTTATAAACTAGCTTATTTTCTAAGTAACTTTTACAGTAAATATTCCTTTTCTTTATATCTTAATTTTCAATATAATTCATTGATTCCCCACCAGAAGGCTTTATGACTTTTGTATTACTACCATCACATACTTTCCCATACTTTATCCCTCAACATAAACAATATTGTGTTTTAATTTTTATGATTATGTTAGTATTCACAGTTAAGCCATGGAATGTATTATGATTCCATTTCTTTTTTATATAAAAATCTTTTTGTTGACCTTTTCTTCCAGAGGTAATAATTGACTTTTTCTTTTACAGTTTCCCTGATTTTTCTAGTTAATATGAATCCTTCCCCAAACTTTGCAAAATAATTGTAAAACTTCTGTCTGCACAACACATATAATAATTTTTTATATTTCATTTCATTTTTTTTCTTGAAAATCTCTCTCCTTTGGCCATCTGTCTACCTGCTGTAATCTGGCCTGCTTGTTGCTAGGACTGCTACACAGCTGTTTCCTGAAATTTCCCTTCACCATCTCTGGGACTTATTTTTTATTATTTCTTTTTGGTGGAACACATTTTGCATTTATTTTTCCTGAGAGAGGGTGCAAGGAAGATAACATTTTATAAGACCTCACTTTTGGAGAATATCTTTATTGTACTCCAACACTTGAATGAGAGCATGGTGAGATTTAGAATTTTTGGTCAAAACAATTTATTCTGAGACCTTAGATGACACTGGTTCCATTGACTTCTAGCTTTCAGAGTTGTTGACAAGTCTGATTGATGCTATTCTGGTTCCATATCTTGCACAGACTTGTTCTTTACTCCTGGAAGCTTTTAGGGTCTTCTATCCCTGGTGTTCTATAACTCTATGATTATATGCTTTGGTGTGGGTGTTTCTCAAGGTGCTGAAAATTTTGGCCCCTTTAAATCTAGAAACTTCTGGATTTTAGTTCTGGGAAAATTTCTCTAATTATACAAGGAATTAATAATAATTTCCTGCTCTTTATCTTCTCCCTTCTCTATGGAACTACACTTAGTTGGATATTTGGGCCACCAAGATTAATGCTCTTATTTTCTTACCGTTTTTTCTTCTATTTTTCCTTCATCTCTCCCTCCCTTCCATCTTTGCTTTCTGTTTTCTTTCAGGAGCTTAGCTTTATCTTTCAAATTCCTTACATTTTAAATTTATTTTCTCATGCTTTTTAACTTCCAAAGCCATATTCCTCCCTTCTTTCCTTCCTCCAGTGGCATCCAAATACTGCCTCATGGATAGATCAGTATCTTTTATCACTTTGAGGGTAGAACTTTTCTGAAGTTTTCTTTTGTCCCCTCTTATTCTCTTTCCCTCCAAGCTCCTTTTTCTTTCTTTCCTGATTCTTTTTCAGGCAAGAAATTTTCCTCAACTATCTAGTGATTTTGTCTTTTTATATTTAAAAGTGAAACACTTAAAAATATATATATATATATATACATCTAAATGGTCTACTTGGCCATTTCTTGGGTAGAACCTAAATATCAGAGACTCTAGGTTGTTCTTGGGCTTGTCAGTTTCTCCAGAAGAGAATCCCCCATTATCTTATCTGGCTGTCAGTATTCAGGGAGCCAAGGGCAGAGAAAAGAGATGTGGGGGGTAAAGGTGGGAAAAAGCAGTAGAATCTCAACATCAGTCTATATACTTTCACTTAATTCCTGTTTTCAGACTGCAGCCTTATTCCCACCTAAGTTCAGAGCCTTTCTAATTCAGTTTTTTCCACCTCTTGCTAGGTTGAGAAGGGAAGGGAAAGGGTGTTAAATCTAATTATTTCTGAAAGAAACTTCTCCCATTATAAGCTTTTCCTCTCATCCTTGCTTTCAGACTTACCAAAAGGTCTGCAAACACTGAGGAACGTTGCCGTACAATACTTGAATGAGAGCATGCAACTTTCTCAAGAGTTGCATAGCTCAAATCAGCTCCCTTTGTGTTGGAATACCTCTCTACAGGCACTTACATTTCAGTTTCCTGCTGTACTGTTATCAACCATCCAGCTTCTAAAAATCTATTGCTACCTCTTGTATGCTGTTGTGTCTCTCCAATAGAGTTTCTTTGTGTTTCATTTTTAAATTTATTTCTTTGCTATAGTTTTAGTGGGATTTAGGAAGGAGTAGATTTAAATACACTTATTTATTCATTCAATAATTACTTATTAAGAACTCATTACGTGCCAGGAAATATTATAGGTCTTGAGGGATACAAGAATAACACAGAAATACGAAAAACAAAGAACACTCCTTTTCTCATGGAGAGTTCTTATTTCAGTTAGCAGAGATAGATAACATAAGTAAAAAAATATATATATATATATAGGTATTCCCTACCAAATGAACTTTTATTTAATTCCCATTTTCAGACAGGAGCCTATTCCCACCCAAGTTCAGAACATCCTGACTCAGTTTCTTCCATCTTTTGCCAACTTGAGAAAAGGTGTTATATCTGGTTATTCCTGCCAGAAACTTTTATGCAATTCTCCCATTATAAGCCCTTCCCTTCCAGAATCAAAAAAATTTAGAAATAATTTTGGATAAATACTTTGTCATCTTAATTTCTGTTACTTTCTGAAACTCAGGAACCAAGTAGATTAGAATAATGTGGTGTCCCCCAATATTCTAACTCATTATCAGAATCAGGAATTTAATGTACTTTGATAACCAGGGACATTTGCGTGTAAGACTTGGCAGTGATAAAGCACAAGAAGGAGGGATAAAGGTAGCCAGGTGGTCAGGGAAGACCTCTCTGATTATAGTAACATCTAGATATCTGAGACAAGAGAAAGGCATTTCATGCACAGGGAATCTAGTAAGTGAAAAGATTCTGAGATAGAAGTAAGGAAGTCAGTGTGGTCGGAGTGAACTAAATAAGAGGAAAAGTAGTAGGGGATGAAATCAGAGAGGATACCAGGAACTAGATCACATAGGACCTATAGACTATGATAAAGACTTGCCTTTATTCTGAATGAGATGGGAAAACATTAAAGGTTTTCTGGGTTGTGTTTTAAAAATAGCATTCTAACTGCTAGGTGTAGAACAGATTATGGTGGGGGAGACAAGGCAGAAACAGAATGACAGTTAGGAGGCTACTACAATCACCCAGTGAAAGATCAATGGCTTAACATAGGCCTTTCAATTCAAAATGGTAAGTAGTCAGATTTTTAATTTTAAAAAAGTACAGCAAGCCTGTTGCTCAATGGTTAGGGCACTGGCCACATGCACCAGGGCTGGTGGGTTTGAACCCAGCCCGGGCCTGCTAAATAACAATAACAACAACAAAAACAAAAACAACAAATAGCTGGGCATGTGGTGGGCGTCTGTAGTCCCAGTTACTTGGGAGGCTGAAGCAAGAGAACTGCTTAAGCCCAAGAGTTTGAGGTTACTGTGAGCTATGACGCCATGGCTCTCTACCAAGGTTAATACAGTGATATTCTGTATAAAAAAAAAAAAAAAAAAACAAAAAAACTAGCAGAAATACTTTACAGATGAATGGGATGTGGGATGTGGAGAAGGAACAGTCAGAGATAACTGCAAAGTTTTTGGCCTGAGCAACTGAAAAATTAGAGCTACTATTTTCTAAGATAGGCCTGAGAAATGAGCAGGTTATGCAGGTTGATGGATGGGGGATGACAAGGAAGGAAACAGATGAAACAGATTTTGGTTTCTGTCAATTTAAGTTTGAGAGATCTACGGAGATTCAAGTGGGGATGTAGAAGGGGCAGGTGGGTATGTAAGTATAAATTTCAGTGGAGATCTGGGCTAGAGATATAAGATTAGAACAAGTCACCACATAGAGAAAGTTTAAAACCAAATGACTAGATGATGCTACTTAGGAATAAGGGTAGAGAGAAAAGAGGCTTGAGTATTGAAGCCTGGATGACTATATCATTTGGAGGTCAGAAATTTGAGAAGGAAAAATCAAGAGAGAAATAGAAATATAGAAAAATCAAGAGAGAATAGGATTTTTTTTTTTTTGAGACAGAGTTTCACTTATAAACCCTCGGTAGAGTGCCATGAAGTCACAGTTCACAGCAACCTCCAACTCCTTGAGCTTAGGCAATTCTCTTGCCTCAGCCTCCTGAGTACCTGGGAATACAGGTGCCCACTATGATGCCTGGCTATTTTTTTGATGCAGTTTGCCCGGGGCTGGGTTTGAACCCGCTACCCTCAGTATATGGGGTTGGCGCTCTACTCACTGAGCCACAGGTGCCACCCGAGAATGAGATTTTAAAAGTCAAGTAAAGAAACTATTTTAAGATGGAAGGAGTGACCAAATGTGCCCTACATGCTGACCGGTTGATTAAGAGTAGTAAGAATTAATCATGGGATTTGGCAATATGAAGTCATTGGTTATAGTGAAATGACTACAGAAAAGCCCAACAGAAGTGAATTCAAGGCAGAGTGGAAGGAGAGGTTGGAGAGAATGAGCATATGCAACTCCTTCAGAGTTTCTCTTTCAAAGAGTTTTTCTTTAAAAAGAAGCAATAGCTGGAGGGGAAGGTGGAGTAGTTACATGGACCTTTGTATTTTAGTTTGAGATAGATTTGTATACTTACAGGAATAGTTCAGCAGAAGAAAAATTTAATGATACATGATTTAGGAAAAAAGGAGGGAAAACTATAAAAATAAAGTACTTGAATAGGCAAGAAAGGATAGGATGAAATGCCTAAGTGGTTTTTTTTTGAGACGGAGCCTCAAGCTATCCCCCTGGGTAGAGTGCCATGGTATCACAACTCATAGCAACCTCCAACTCCTGGGCTCAAGCGAGTCTCCTGCCTCTGCCTCCCATAGCTGGGACCACAGGCGCCTGCCACAACGCCCGGCCATTTTTTGGTTGCAGCCATCATTGTTGTTTGGTGGGCCCGGGCTGGGGATTCGAACCCGCCATGTTAGGTGTACGTGGCTGGCGCCTTAGCCAATTGAGCCACAGGCGCCGAGCCCCCATGAGTTTTTCAATCCACATTCTTTTCTCCCCTGGTCCAGTAAGATGTTAAAAGTAAATATAGGCTCTCACTCGTGGCTCCTCATGTGTGAGGTTTTGCACGGTTGTTACACCTCCCTGAACCTCTGAGTCGTGATCTATAAATCAGAGAGAGCAGCTTCCCTTTAGTGACCTAAAGCTGAGCAATCCGCAGATATAAGCGGCTGACACAAGGTCTGTTATACGGGACGCTCCTGGCATTTGAAGCAAATGAACGCCTTGATGGCAGATCCGTGTTAAAGAGCACATTATCTAACAAACACAGAAGCAAAAATACAGGAACCGAAAAGGATTTGGACCCAGGAAGGCCTGGGTTTAAATGCTAGCTCAACCACGTAGTCATCCCCTAAATTGGGGCAAGTTCTCGGAGGGTCCTTTCCTTATCCTATCGAATGTGGGGAGTACATTCCCTGCCATGCCAGACTGTTGCTGTAAGGATGAATTAAGATGTGTGCCTCTGAGGATGTCTGGCCGATAGCAGGTTACTGCTATTACCATGGTTATTACTGGCAAAGATCATCATATTTGTGTTCATTTTATTACGTGTGACTTCATAGCAAGATCACTTAGTTCTTGAAGCTTTGAGTGCCCCGTGAGTGTCTGCCCCTCACAGGTCACTGTGTGGCTTTGGTGACACAGCATATGTGACGGTGGCTGGCACAGTGACCACAGCACAGTAGAAACCCGTAACAAGCCCTCTCTTTCGGACTGTTGAATATACTGCGCTCTCCTAGGCATCACAGACAATAGAAACCTCAAGAAGCCCGAGTTTGACGCTTTTCTTCACTGACGTGTTTTTTAAATCGATAGCCCTCAATTTTATGCAAATCCAATTGACACTCTTTCAGATTTGCATTGTAGAGGGATTGACTTCATTTTAGCAGATAATTCATCATTTAGCCAAAGTGCTTAAGGATTTCTTTAAAAGTGCAATTCTTTACATTCTTCTTAAATAGGATTCAATGCAGGAGTTTTCGCTACCCCAATTTGTTCAGACCCCCTTTGTTATACGGAGTGCACCTGTGTGGGTCAGGACTGTGCTGCCCTTTGTGTGCTGGCTTCAGTATTCAACCTGCCCCTCCTGCACCCTGGGTCCATGTCAAGGCCTTCAACTTGGATGGAAAGTCCACTGGGTCATTGCTTTTTGACTGGCATCTGTGGATGCTTCCTGGGCAGGGTGGCCACGTGGGAAATGTCATCACTGTCAGATGACTGCTCTGAGCACCTGTTGGCCCAGAAGTTCACACTGACAGGGCCCCTTCTCCCAGCCACTCTCCAGGTTTGCTCTGTGTGGTTCTGAACCCAGAATCCATCTCTCCCTTAAGCCAGGCTCTGCCTTCCTCAGCCACCCCAGTTGAAGTCTGAATGATGGGAGGTGGGAATCAGAATATCAGGGAATGGATTAGCATATGTTATTCATCCCAGACCTAGTGCTAGGCCAACCGGAACTGAGAGATCAGGGACTCACGCCAAGGCTCCACCACGGAATCAGACCACAGAGCTGGGAGGAACGGGCAGAGGTGACCAGAAGTAACACTTCACACTGCAGAGGCATTCAGGGCTTATCTGGAAGGCTCTCTCACTTACACGCTTGCCTTTATTCTTCACATCCGCCCCAGAAATGTCAGGAATAATTCATATGTATTATTAGACATACATTATATAATGCTATACAAATACACATATTTTTCCCATTTGCAAACATTGAGGTTAAGTACCCTGGTCAAGGTCATGCAGCTATGGGGGGTAGAGCTGAGATTCATATGCAGCTGTGACTGGAGGACGGGCAAGGCTGGAGGTGCTGATCCATTTGCCCTTTGAAGCTTTTGGGTTACCAGAGTGGAAGTCCCTCCCCTCAGTCCGTGGTCCATCAGAAGGATGCAGGTTGGCTGTGGGGACAGGGAGCAGGGGTCTCTCATTAATGAGGCCGGACACGGTGGGAAAAGTGCAGAGGGCAACTGAGAGCTGTGACCGCGCCTCCTGGGCAGGTGCCTGGCTTAACAAGGAACGTCTGAGTCTCAGTTTGTTATCTGTGAATGTCCCTGGCAGAGCTGTTGAGCTGAAGAGACGTGAATGAGATTATCCCTGGGAAAAAAAATGTTTACATCATGCCTGGAGCAGAGTGAACACCAGAAACATATTCAGCCACGTTGTTTGTTCATTATCATTTCACAGAGGATCTGTGAGAAGGAAAGAGGTGGCCAAAGGCCACCAAAGAGAGGGTGCTTGCCCTTGCCAAAAATGCCACACATGCATCTGACCTAAAGCCAACAAGTGAGAAACACAGTCACACCAACCTGCTTTGGGGTTTGGGGTTTTACCCACAGAGTTACACTTCTGTCCACCTATAATAAAATTTATATCACCGCCTTCTTGGTCATTAACAAGCTTTTTGCTACATGCAATTGTCCCTGTTTTCCAGACCAGAAAACTTAGGGTTTGTCTTTTTTGGGGGTAGGGGGTTGTATTGTATTATTTGTTTAATCAGACTTGAGTGAGCTGGTGTTCTTGTTACAACATCATTGTGGTGTACTTTTCCTATCACAGAATTTACCCATTTCTTCACAAATCAGTGGTTTTTAGTAAATCTTCCCAGTTGTGTAACCATCACTATAAATCATTTTTAGAGCATTTTCATCACCCTGATAGTATCCCTCATGTCCGTGCCCTTTTAACCTGCCAAGGATGACACAAACTGGGAAGGCCAGGGGCCAGAGGAGGCCCTCCAGGCAGAGCAGACGTTTGTGTACCTGCCCCAGCCTGGGCTAGAGTGTGAGGCTGGGGGGCGGAGGGCTCATTGTCATTCAGGACACATGAGGCTCATCCCTTCACAGCCCTGGGAAGCTCATGAGTGTGTGGCCAGAGGACATCCCGCTTCTGTTACAACTGCAGCTTCACTGGAGTCTTCTTTGAAGAGGAATCAGCAATCATGTTACATCCTCGTGGGGATCCTCTGTCCGGATACCCAGATAGCTGCTGTAGCCAGGAGGGGTCTGTGTGCTGGCCTTGGTAAGAAAGAAAAAAATATCTGTGCCTCAAGATCCAAGGCCAGATAGGAATACTGAATAAGACATAAATAGCAAGCTCCCCTTTGATCGTTCAGGTCGCGAGAGCTTAACTGTACTCCAGCCATACTGATAAAATAATAATAATAATAATCATGCCCACTGTTTAGAAATCACTTTGTAGCAAGGCATTGTGCTAAGAAATCTATGTCCCGTCTATTATGATATTTAATTCTCACAAAAACTCTTTGAGGCAAGGACAATTATTGTTTTTATTTTACCCATGAGAAAACGAAGGCTCAGAGAGGTTAAGAGATGTGCCCAGGTACACACAGCAAGTAGGTGAGATGAAACCCAGTCTGTTTAATTTGGCTCTGCTTTTCCGAGGTAATGTACATAGCAGTGGCGACATAGTGACAGGGACACAGGGGAGCAGCATGTTGAGAGTTTCTGGTATTTGTCCATATCTCGTTCTTCACTTACTCCTTCTGGGAGTCCCGTGAAAGTGGGGTCATTCTGTTCCCCATTCCATCCTCGGCACCTGGTTCAGTGCCCAGAACCCAGAGGAAGTCAATAAATATTTACCAATTCGATGGTGTCCAGCCTCTATCGTGAGAGCTAAAAGATACCTCTGAGCAATAAGGGCGGGGTGTTTCAGTGTCTTCCCTGGGCTTCAGTTTTCTCATACATGAGTAGAAAAGAACCTAACCGAACCCCCAGCATCAGAGGACTGTCGTGTGGACTAATATGGCGGACACCTTGCCCCTTACGTGTGAACACGCCAGACCTGCTGCCTCCTCCAGGATGTGGTGACATCCCTATGGCAGAAATGAGGAGATCGAGGATCACAGAGGTGAACAGTGCACAGGGCCAGAGGGAAGAAAGGAACCCAGGCAGGGGCACGAGTTAACATGGCTGGGCTCCAAGGCTCCAAGGCTTTTTCTCGACCTTATATTGTTCTATAAATGTTTGTGGACTGAAAATACTGCCTGGGAGAAGGCCGACTCAGAGCCCAGAGAGAAGAGACTGGTGAGGACCAGGACAGACGCCTCGGCCCCAGGAGACAGGGGACTTCTCCACCCTGCCAATTCTAAGCAGAGGGAAGGATACTCTGACAGCCTGACTGGTTCCCCGTCTGGCAAGCTCCTCCCCCTGCTCCCCGCCCTCAGAAATGTTCCTGTGAAGGTGAAACAGCGGATTCTGAAAGGGAATCAGGAAGAGTCACCCTCCCGCATTGTTATGCAAATGAGGCACAAATTGGAGTCTTAAATCTGGCCCTAATGATGCCATCGCTTTGTCTTCCAGCCTCCCTGACGCCCATTCCGAGACGCGCGTGCAGATGTTAGTTTATTATGTACACCAATAACTCACTCCACCTCTCCACGAGGTGGGCCGTGAGCCACCACCAGCACAGCCCTGACAGTGGCGGGAACAAGCTCCCCCCCTTCCCGTGAAAGATGCGTGATTTCAGCTCTTTGCGGCCCACAATTCAAGCGTTTTCTTTGATCAGGGCCCAAGTGAGTGACTGGCAAACCCAGAGACAACCGCGGGGCCCACAAAGAGGCTGATTAAAAGCTTACTTGAAATTTGGAAAATAATAATTTTTAAAAATGATAACATTATAAAAAAAAACTCCACATGCACAAAGAAAACCAATTTACTTGGAGGCAATCCTTCCTCTTCAGAAGGATTATAAGGAAGGTTCTGCTTTATGCTAAATGTTCAGCTAATTCTGCAGCCAAAACATATAACAGCCTGCTAATTATTCTTTCAAGCTTCAACATGTACTTTATTAATCTTTTTTCCCCACTTTAACAGCCACAGATGTAGATTTAATTCAGCGCGTGAGCAACGGAACTCGGTTAAGTTCAGCGTGTCAGCTGCAGCTCCCCTGTCTGCTGGGCAAGGGCCAGCCAAGGCAGCAGAGCTCAGAAATCAGGTCCCGTCAATCACGTCTGGCGTTGTCCTGTCTGTAGCACGTCCCAGCCAATGTACCCAGGAGAGCACACAGCGGCCTCTGTGGAGACTGCCAAGGGAGTACTAAAGGCACTGATGATAAATAACACCCTCTTCTCCTAAGGATCTGGAAGATGTTTGCTCCTCATGACCCGTCTGAATGAAAAACAGTCACATAGACATTACAATAAAATCCCAATTACACGGAAACTAAACACTTAGATTTCAGATTTATTTGTATCCTTT
>CAUYQV010137335.1:0-12188 GCA_963574575.1 Galagoides demidoff
TGACTCTCCTCTCCTCACGCCCGCACCACAGTCAGCACAGAACAGCACCAGCCCTTTCCCCCTCCACTTCTCTCAAGGAGATGCCCAAGAATCAGAACTCCGTAGGTAATAAACCTCCAGATCTCGGAGTGGGTGGGTGGGGACTCCTCAGAGTTCAATGTTGCACGTGGGAAATATATACAAATTTATACAGTTTTACAGTTTTATGCCTGGCCAGAGGGTGCCGTGGCACACCAGCAGGAGTAGGAGGTCCAGTTTTTAGGGGGTCTCTCCTGTGGGATAGAGTGGGAGGAAGTTTGAACTCTGCTTGCTTGTTTGCATGGAGTAAACTGCGAGCCCTTGTTGTGGGGGAGGGGACTCCCGTCCACTTGGTGGTGGATTCTGTACCTTTTGGTTGTATTTTTGGGGTCACAGCTCGCCTCAGGAAGGTTGAAGTGTACTCCTCAATCTTCTCTCTTGGCTCTGCTCCAAACCATCAGCTAATTAGCTAAACTTCTGTCCTTTCAGCCTCCTTCTGAATGGGAGCTTCTGTAAAATGCTGGCTGCAGTCCGCCATCTTGGCTCCCGATAGAGATTCTTTAAAATATTTTTACTTTAAATTTCAGATTCAGAAACTTTAAAACTAGGCTTGGTGCAATGGCTCACACCTATAATCCTGGCACTCTGGGAGGCTGAGGCAGGTGGATTGCTTAAGCTCAGGAGTTCAAGACCAGCTTGAGCAAGAGTGAAACCTCATCTCTACTAAAAATAGGGAAAAGTATCTAGCCAAGTGTCCACTTTGAAGATCCTAAGGTGGTATCCTTCTCAGGAATTATGAAAGGGGATCCATAACTGTGGTTTCCTTAGATCTTTCCAAGTCTCTGCTGTCACCCTCCCCAGCCCCAACCCTCCCTGCACTGTACAACTGAGCCATTTATGGGCCTTTTCGGGAATTTTTCTTCTCTAAACTGCATTCTCCCATCTACTTATCTGGGGGAAAGAAGAGAGTTGAATACAACTCCAGAAACTCATTTTGTGGACTCCCCATTGGATACCTTTCAGGACACCTCAAATTTTAAAATATGGTAAATTTGGTATGCTTTGAGTCCCAGGCATGGTGAGTGGCAATCTTTGTATTATTAGTACTTAATAGCTACCATTTACTGAACATGTATGGTATGGTGAGTGGCAATCTTTAAGTATTATTAGTACTTAATAACTACCATTTACTAAACATGTTGGTGTGCCAGGGACTCTGAATGAATTACCTTTCATCTTCATGACATCCTTGTGAGAGGGAACCATTCTGATAATGAAGGAATAGAGGGTCAGGGTCACAGGATCCTGTTGGAAGTCACACACTGGGAAGGGGCAGAGTCAAGACTAGAACTTGTATCTTCCTCGGTCCTAAGTCTATTCACCTTCCATGGCATCACTTTCTCCTTTTCATTTCATTTTATTTTATTTTTATTGAAACAGAGCCTCAAGCTATCCTCTTGAGTAGAATGCCCTGGCATCACAGCTCACAGCAACCTCCAACTCCTGGGCTCAAGCAGGTCTCCTGCCTCAGCCTCCCAAGTAGCTGAGACCACAGGCACCTGCCACAACGCCCAGCCATTTTTTTGGTTGCAGCCATCACTGTTGGTTTGGCACGCCTGGGCTGGATTCAAACCCGCCACCTTAGGTGTATGTGGCTGGCGCCTTAGCCACTTGAGCCACAGGCACCGAACCTCTCCTTTTTATTTTAAACGAGTAATAAGTCAAGGATATAATTAGTTTGATACCATGATCCAAACTTTTCAAAGAGATCTCTGAAAACAAAGTTTTGAAATTTGGATGCATAATATTAGAGCTTTGTGAAATGAACTGGCTCCTTTGAACTGAACATAAACAATGATTATGGAAGGGAGTGGATTTATTTTTTTTAAAGATAAATAATGTTGACCAAAACTCAGATTTACAATAAACACTAGTATCTCTTTACTATGTGTCCATAGTCTACTGTGATCAAAACAGCATGGTGCTGGCATAGAAAACAGAGATGTAGATTTATGGAACAGAACAGAAAACCTAGAACTGAAACCAGCCTTGTATCATCATCTGATCTTTGATAAAGCAAATAATAGCATACACTGGAGATAAGAATCCCTATTTCATAAATGGTGCTAGGGCACAGATTGGAAGAATCAGCCCATTCTTGACAATAAACTTTGCATTAGAAGTTTACCTGGACAGGGTGAGGAGGAGAGAGCACAGCAGGTAATTTCCAGAGCCCTGTGCAGGTGAGGAAAATAGCCACAGACACATCCTTCCTTCCAAAAGTCAAAAGTTAGCACTGATTTCTGTGGCATCTTCATTCTCTCACATTCAAAAGGTGACCCTGTTTTTTTTTGTGGTCTATATACAGCTACATGATGGGGGTCAATTTCAACTTATGGAAGCCTGTTTGGATGCTGGGAATGCTTGAATCCTACATGCTTGAGATCTGCATAACACAAATAGGATGTGACTGCATGCACCAGTTTCGTATGTCAAAGAAGGAATTGCAGTAAACTGGTGACTTACTGCTCAGATCTGGGTGACCATGGTGTAAGTCACATTGCCCACCCAAGCACAGCATCTACACTGATGCAGTGAAGGGCAGAATGAAGGGCGCTTATTTAGCAGTGTGTGCCCTCTCTCCCACCTCTACACCCTGCCCTTAGTGTGGCAGATCCCTTCTTACCTCAGACAAAGCAGGAGTACCTGGCTTATTGTTCTCTCTTCCTGGGCTCTGGTCTTCCTCTCCTGGCCCCAGGGCCTTCCACATAATCTGTGATCATGGGTCTGTCTGCCTACTCAGCGGTCAGGTGCACTTCTGAGAGGGCAGAGGCTACATCCACTCTGTGGAAGCAGTTTGAGGAATTTGGCTCCTGGCTCAAAATCTGTGATGGCTTTTGCAGATCTGATGTAGGTGATCAGACACAGGCATACGTGCACATACATGCACACACGGCCTTACCCAGCAGGCCTAGCCAGGGGCTGCCCTCCCCACATCCAGTTAGGTGCTCCACCCCTTCTGAGGGCACTTGTAGTCTAGGCCTCTGGCCCTAGTGGCTGGATGTACATCTATACTTCCATCCCAGCCATCCCTAGGGAAACCTCCTCAGGTGCTGAGACCTCTTATTAAGGAAGATAAATGCTACACTCTGATCTCTACCCTTCTACCCTCCCCCCACCTCCCTGGTTCCTTGTGATGACAAGGAGTCCTTGGTCAGGACTTACTTGCTAGTGAGACAATTTCTCACACCTGTGCTGATCCATCTACACCTACCTTCTCATCCCCCACCCCTGATGTCACTCCCTGGGGGAAGATGAAACAGTGGGGCTTCCTCCAATCTAACTCTTCTTACACCATCATCGGAAGGGGATTCAGGCTTCACTATTCCTTCCACTTGGGCTTATCATCTTAATCAGCGACCCTGACACCTGGTGGCTCAGTTGAGCTCTTGACAAACATGGTAGTTGCTTAATAAATATTAAGCAAAAGACTGAATGAAGTTTCTTTCCAGGAACTGTACTGAGTACCTTAGTTATTCTACAAGAATTTATTAAATGCTGACTAGATTCCTGACACTGTTCTAGGATCGGGGATCATACAAAGATCTCTGCCGACAATGAATTTCTCTAACATGCATTCTACCACCTTGCTACTCCATTCTCCCAGCAATCCTGCCACGTGAAAGGTGAAAATTATAAAGGTTTATAGTTTGCTTAAGGTCTAATGCTTGTAAGTAGATGACATGGAGTTTGAAAAATCTCTTCTCTCTTAGGGGTTAGAAGGAACGGAGGAAGGCCATGAGGTGGTCAGTTGATGAAGTGCCTACGTCTGGCCAGCCAGTGGCAATAAGACTGGTCAGGCCTCTGTCCTTGTCCCTTCAGAGGGAACCTCATCTGTGTCCTCTTAGTTCAAGGTCTGTGAAAGAGGCACCTTCAGTCCCAGTTCACAAAAACCAGGGCTGGAAAGAGGGAACAAGAGTGCTGAGGGCCACCAGTGATCCTGCACATCTCCCTGGTCAGCAGAGTTTGGAAGGGCCCTGCCTGAGCTGCAGCTTGAGCAGGAATGGAGTAGAGTTTAAGAATATTCCTTTTCCTTATTTCTGCTACTTTTATCACTCATGATTGTATGTCTAAATACTGCTAAATAATGCTCAGAATTTTTATGTATTCTTTCAGATTGGGTTATTTCATGGCAAATACAAGTTTGAAAATGGGAATTTGAAATTTGACAGTTTTTTAAAAAGTTGAACATATACATTGTATGATCCAGCAATTCCACTCCTTACATTTACCCAAGAGCAATGAAAACATAATGTGCACAAAAACATATATTCAAATGCTCACAGCAGAGATGCCATGGAAAACATTGAACACACCCCAGTGGTCTGGCAGCTGGTGAGTGGATAAACAAAATGTGATGTGTCCATGAGGGCTGTAGTGCTGCCTGACTGTTGAAAAGAACAAAATGCTGATCCAAGCAAGAACATGAATGGTTCTCAAAAACACTATGCAAGGGAAAGAAAATAGACAAGAAGGTACAGTATTGTGTTATTCCATTTACAAGAAATTTCTAGAGGAGATAAAATTGCAGGTACAGAAAACGTATCGATTGTTGTCTGGCTAGAGGTGGGAGCAGGAATTAACAGCAATGTCAAGGGCAAGTTTGCAGATATATGGGACTTTTGTGAAACTGGATTGTGGTGACAGTTGCACAGCTGGGTATAACTACCAAAGCTTGTCAAACTGTATACTTAAAAGGGGTGAATTCTGGCCAAGTGTGGTAGCACATACCTGTAATCCCAGCACTTGGGAGGCTGAGATAGGAGGATGCCCTGAGCTGAGGAGTTCAAGCCTGCAGTGACCTATGATGACATCACTGCACTTTAGCCTGGGAAGCAGGACAATTTTTTCTGTCTCTTAAAAAAAAATTAAAATTTTGTGGGTAAATTATATTTCAGTAAAGCTATTAAAGGGAAGAAAAAGAATAAGCTGCTTAGGCAGTGGTCTGTCTTTAAGATAGAAAAAATACATATTAGATTCTAAGCACAGTCTATGTCCTTCGGTTATGATCAAAAATTTAAAACCTGCTCATGAAGAAATTAATATTTGCTCAAACACAGCGATCATCTGACATTTCAAGCTGGTTGCTGTGTGGGTTGAAATATGCAAGCATGTCCTTGTGACCATTTTCTTGGAATTCTCGGGAGTGCTTTTTTGACAAGATCAGAGGATAAACTGTCTTTGTGCTTGGGGAGAAAAGAGACAAACAATAGCTGTGCTGAACTAAATGTGCTGCAGAAGCTGATGGGAGCAGAGGACTGGGGGGCCGGGTGGGGAAGACTGAGAGTGACAGGCGAGCGCTGGCAGCAAGATTTGAATTCTCCTCCTGACAGCTGGTGGGCTGGGAGGACTAACGGGCAAAAGCCGCAGACCATGTGTGCAGGTCCCAAAGAAATCAGACTGTGGTCAAAGTGGCATTTTAATAAAGCAGACAGCGCCTTCTGGCCTGCAGGTCAGCCTCCTTGCAGCCTCAAGATGCACTCCTCTCTCTGTGGGAAGCCTGCTGGAGCTGTACTGGCTGGCAAAATGGGGTTTCTCTTTCCATTCTCTTCTGTTTGAAAAAAAATCAGCTTGAAGCTCATTAATGTCAGGAATGTGAGTGAGGCCTTCTTCTGAAATGTGAACGGCGGGGTTCAGGGCCCAGGAGGAGCAGAGAGGCTGGAAGTGTTGGAAAGGCAGCCAGATGAAAGCGTGGTGGAGGGGAGGGCGTGAGCCCTGTCATCAGGCTCTCTCCCTCCAGTCACAGTATCAGGAGTCGTGCTTTCAGCAGAGCAGCAGGACAGTCAGCTACGCCAGGCCCCCGCTCTCAGACTGCGTGCTTCGCGGGGCTGTGTTATGCCACGCCCTTTGGTTACTGGACTATAAATCCCGCGGGAATTGTGCAGCAGCAACAGCCTTGGTGGATAGCAAAGAGGATTATGTGAGGTGGAGAAGAGCTTTTTTCTCCCCCTTTTCTTCCTTTTTCTTTTGTTTGGAGGCATTCAACTACCTGAGACATGGAATCAGGTCTTCACAGCCAAAGAGAAAAGGAGGTTTAACGCAGCTCAAGTAATTCAGGCCGAAGAGGACTGTTTTGGCCACCCACTTGAGCTCCACCGCATAGAGGATGACATACTGTGAACAAGTATTTCTCAGACCAAAAACATTAGAAAAATGAGCAAAGAATATAAACAGACAATTCACAGACCAGGGCATAGAAGTGAGAGTCAATTTATGAAAAGGGTCAAACCCTTGCTAACTAAGGACATGCAAACCGAGTTTTTATGTCTCTAATTAACAAAGATTTAAAAGGCATTGAGGGGGAGGGAGGCTTTGCCTGCATCACTTTTAGGACTGTAAATTGTAATAGCCCTGTAGTAAAGCAATCCAGAGCTGGACTTTTAACTTAAAAAACAAAACAAAACAAAAACCACCCAAAGACACCCCCCCGCCCCCCCAGTCCTTCTCTTAGCAATATGCACTTCACAGAAATGAAAAGCACCAGCTTATTTGATGGCAGGAAGACTGGAAACAACACAAAGCTGTGAGTCCAAGAGGGATAAAGAATTATGGTGCATCTCCACTGCAGAGCGCTGTGCAGACATTAAAAGGAATGGGTTGGAGGCATATTTATTAATCTGGAAAAAACTTCCACGGTATGTTAAGTGAATAAAAATTTCTAAGTAATATACATGTTAGATCTGATTCTTAGTAAAAAAAAAAATAGCCCCTCAAAAAGCCTATATGGATCAATAAGTTCATTTATTTCAGAATATTATGGGGTATACATGTTTTCATGAAATAATTGCTTTTGTACAGATTGAGTCAAAGTTATAAGTGGGCCCTTCAGGCAGACAGTATGCATGGTGCCAAGGAAATAAGACTAGATGGATGGATTGAGCGATAGATAGGGAGAAAGAGAGACTAGATAACTTGGTAATCTTGATTCTCTTAAAGGAGGGGGTAGTGGGAAGAGTTCAATTTTTTCTTTATACATCCTTTAATTAAAACTAAGACATTTCTTTAATCTTTAATATAAAGAAATTAAAAATTTAATTAAAATTAAAGAATTGTTTAAATTAAATTTCTTTTATTAAAAAATATTGCTTTGACCTCAATCTTGTACTGAGATCCTGCTAAATTTAGAACCATGTTTCTGCATCAAATAGCTTACAACCTACTCCACATACTAAATAGTACAAACAAAAACAACCAGAGGAAAAACCAGTCCTTCTACGCATTCTGTGCCTGTGGGGCTGGACAGTCATGCGCTCCAAGGCAAGGGGGTAGAATTATGTATCTTTTACAAAAATTTTCAAGTTAATATAAGGGTACAAATGTTGATGTTAACATTGTTTACTGTTTCTTAGGTAAAGTCCAGGTTGTAGTTGAGCCCTTCACTGGGGGGTGTGCTGTATACTCTTGTGTGTCATTTTTATCTGACAGGAAATGAGGCAGCATCAGGGATTTGAAGGACAGGAATTACCGGCACTGTGGGAGAAAAAAGGTGAAATACACAGGTTGGGACTAGTAGATCCATCTTGCCAGTTGTGTTTTTTCAGATGGTTCAAGTCCTTACTGACATTTGTATCTGAATAAAAATAGAGTCCTGTGGGGCAGCGCCTGTGGCTCAGTGAGTAGGGCACTGGCTCTATACACCAAGGGTGGCAGGTTCAAACCCAGCCCCAGCCAAACTGCAACAAAAAATAGCCAGGTGTTGTGGTGGGTCCCTGTAGTCCCAGCTACTCAGGAGGCTGAGGCAAGAGAATCACCTAAGCCCGGGAGTTGGAAGTTGCTGTGATGCCATGGCACTCTACCAAGGGCTGAAATGGAACAGTAGATGCGAGAGAAGGATGGACCCCACTTCAGATATAATTAATTGATAGAAATTTATTGATAATTTTGATATACCTGCAGGGGGCTCTTGTGGTGGGCCAATAAGAAGCTTCGAATAGTGGGGGAGAAGCCTTTTTATACCATTATTCTGCATAGTCATAGTGACTAGCAAGCTAGCGCAATACAAAAGCCAATTATAGTGGTTAACATGGCTCAGTATAGCTCAGGGGTTACCAAATAAGGGTACATATTGATTCATACATCACAATATATCACAAGTACATTAGTTCATGATCATAAGATGGGGTATGTCATAGGGTGGATAAATACAGAATTTAGGGTGGAAGTACATGTTTACTTAGGGTACATTAGCTCATAATTCAGGGGTCCAAAACAAGTGTTGGGTAAATTTCTGAGAACAACTCAGGACCAGGGCTTTATTTGGAATCCAACCCTCCCTTCCTCAACACCTCCCTGCATACTTCCTCAATTTCAGGCTGTTTCTCTACCCTTGAGAGGGCTGGAACTAAAAGCTTAGGAGAGGCTTCCTTTCCAAGGGTAGGGGGCTTGTTCCCCACTGGTCTTAGGGAGGGGGTCAAGGGCTGGGGGCTTGGTTATTACAGGGCCACAAAGTGAGACTGTCTCTAAAAAAAAAAAAATAGTCCTGCGACACTGAACGCCAAAGGTTTGTTCTGAGAAATGTGTTGTTAGAAGACTTCCTGGTTGTGTGCACACCATAGGGTGGATGGTACTGCACACCGTGCTAATACAGCTGCCACACTTCCAGGCTGTGTGACTAGAGTCTGCTACGCACCATAGGTTACAAGTTGTAGCCTAGTCCTCCCAAGCTACAAACCTATACAACATGTTACCATAACCAAATACTGCGGCAATCGTAACATGAATCACTAGATTATGAATTTTAAGCTCTGTTATAATCCTATGGGACCACCATTATGTATGTGGCCTTGAAACAGGTGTATTAACACTTCCTATTCTAATGGTGGATTTGTCAATTTCTTTTTGACTATTTCAGTTGGGTGATGAGTTTAGCATTCAGTAATCAGTGCATTACTGATTTCTGTCTTACACATTTAAAAGATTTTAATATGTGTTTCATGTGTAAATGTAAAGAAACAAAACAAATTTTCTTCTGGTCCATTTTTGTCTTTTGTGTTTTGGGGGGCTATTTTAAATTAATAATTGTTTATCTTTCTGATAAATTAGTCCTATTATGATTATATGGTTGCTATTTGTTATTCCTGGTAATGCTTTTTGTCTTAAAGTAAATTTTGTCAGATATTAATGTTGCTCCAGAGTGGGTTTTTTTGTACTGGATTTAACTGGTATGAGAAGTTTTTGACTATTTATCTTTTAGGTATGTCTCTGATTACTTGTTTATTAAGAAAAATTTTTAAAAAGCTATGCTTTCAATCTTTAAGTAAAAAGTCTACTTCATGTACATTTATTGTGTTACTGAAATATTTAAGTTTGCTTTTTACCATATTTTTTCATACTTTATTTTATCTTAAGCCCTTTAATAACCTCTTTCACTTCTGATGCCTCTGGTGTCTGACTTGTGACTTTTTATCTGGATATGGCTTCTCTGCCTAAGTTTCATACCTCAGCCAGGCACTCTACCTGAATTTGTTAACCTTGTTTTCATTTTTACCTAGTGCCACACTCTTCAGCCCACTCACCACGATTCCAATGCTGCTCAAGGACCTTGTGGAGTCAGGTCAGATCTAGCACCTGTCTGGGAGGAGGGTCAGGCACTTTTTGTCATCTGGGCTTTGGGCATTGGATTCTTCTTCCTCCCTGGCTTTTGTAGTCAGCAAGCCCTAACTTTTGTTCCTTTAAATTATATCTCTCTCTTACCCTATATTTCCATAACTTAATGTATCTCTCTTCCATCCTGTATTTTAACAAACCCCATTTAGCTTCTTTGTGCTTTAGATTTACACATTTCACAGCTACTAATCCCATTCTCCTTGCTGGTGATCAGTTATAAATTGAAGTTTGTGATTTTGTTTTGACCAAGTCACTGGGAGATTCTTAGAAAAAAAATTTTCTGAGCAAAAAGGACACATGAGGAGAAATTTGCCTTGCTGTGCCTGAATATTCTTGCACTCAGAATTAATAGCTTGACCTTCCTGTGACCACCATGCTGTGAGCATAAGAGATAAGCCTGCAGACAACGATTACCATGCTGAAGCGAAGAAAGGCAGAAAGGCTCAGGTCACGGATGATGCCAGGCCTGGAATCAACACGGCTCCTTAGTTGCTGTTCAGGCCAATTACAGACAAGTACATGGCATGTGCCTCTCCCTCTTCCCTAGTGTGGAAGAATTAGGTGAAATTAATGCAGTAGAACCTCCATAGTTGATCACTTCCTGACACTGACCACCTCCTCAAGTTGACTGATTTTCATAGACCAGACATGCATCACATGTACATATCACAACAGCAGGCCTAGTTCCTTATGGAAACCACCTCTGTATGTTGAGCAATGGTTACAGTCCCTTGGGTGGGCACTTACAGAGGTTCTGCTGTATATATATGTTTTGGTACAGCACCAAAACAGAATGGCTTAGAATGTGTGAGCACCCACTGTAGACTGAAGCTATAAACACGTCACTACATGGTGAACTTATTTTACACAAGCATTTCTGCTTTTACTGTGCTTCACTTTATTGTGCTTTGAAGATATTGCTTTTTAAATGTTTCTTTTTTCTTAAAACTGAAGGTTTTCAGCAATCCTGCATCGAGTGGGTCAATAGGCACAGTTTTCTAATCATGTGCTCACTCCCTATCTCTGTGTCACATTTAATAATTCTTACAGTATTTCAAATGTTTTCATTATTGTATCTATTATGGTGATCTGTGAATAGTGATCTGTGATGTCACTATTCTGCCACAAATCAACCTATGTAAGACAACGAACCGTAACTGCTGTGTGAATTCTGACTGACCTATGCACTGGCTGTTCCTTTTTTTTTTTTTTTTTTAAATTCTTATAGTACGACTGTGTACATTAATGCAATCATGAGGTACAGTGTGCTGTTTTCATATACATTTTGAAATACTCTCATCAAACTGCTTAACATAACCTTCATGTTATTTTCTTAGTTATTGAGTTAAAACGTTCATACTCTGCTTTTAGAAAGATTCACTTGTACCTTTGTAAGATAAACCATAGAGGTGACCCCAATAATCACCCTCCTTCCCCCCATCCACCTCCTTACCTCCCCCTCCCACCCCCTTCCCATATTCTAAGGCTATAAGTAGGTTATGACATTCCTATAAAAGCTATGAATTAGTTTCAAAGTAGGGCTGTATACATTGGATACTTTTTCTTCCATTCTTGATATACTTTGCTAAGAAGAACATTTTCCAATTTCATCCATATAAACATGAAGGAGGTAAACTCTCCATCCTTCGTTAGGGCTACATAGTATTCCATGGTGTACATGTACCACAATTTATTGATCCATTCTTGGGTCAATGGGCATTTGGGCTTCTTGCATGACCTAGCAATTATGAATTGGGCTGCAATAAACATTCTGATACAAATATCTTTGTTGTAATTTGATTTTTGGTCTTCTAGATATATACCTAATAAAGGAATTGCAGGATCAAATGGTAGGTCTATTTTTAGTTCTCTCAGTGTTCTCCAGATGTCTTTCCAAAAGGAATGAATTAATTTGCATTCCCACCAGCAGTGTAGAAGTGTTCCCTTTTCTCCACATCCATAGGCTAAGGTATTTTTAAAGGTCAATATTTTTTATAATAAATACTGTTTTGTGAATACTATGTGTACCAAAATAAGATAGATAAATAGTTGAATTTTGGAAAAGGAAGGACAAGAAAGACACAAACACATGACCCCCTGTGTACTCATATCCAGTAAGTGGAAGAGTAAGAGATATGATGGTGGTGACTGCAGGTATCTCAGTCAGCATAGTACCCAGTACCATGACGAAATAAAAGGGAGACAGGAGAATATATGAGCAATTCAGAGCCATGGGTAATTTAGTGAATGCGATCATAGAGTATTTATATGAAAGGAGTATTATAGGAAGACATAAAAAATTCTGTTCCCATATTGTTGAGTAGTGGTCTGGATAATGCCCTAATTCCCTTTCACAAACCCAAATTCTCAATAGCACCACTAAAATATGGCTACAGATAAAAACAACCTATGTTAGAGCACATAAATGGACAAGGGCTTGGTCTTAGATGGGGAAAATCTTAATGTCCATCAAACAATCCATTCACCTTCCAGACAAAGAGCCC
>CAUYQV010137337.1:0-15287 GCA_963574575.1 Galagoides demidoff
ATGACCCAGCTATCATTCAGCATAAGGTTATTTAGTTTCCATGTTTTTGTATGAATATGCAGATTCCTGTTGTTACTGAGTTCAACTTTTATTCCATGATGGTCCAAGAAGATGCAAGGAACAATTTCTATTCTTTTAAAATTGCTGAGGTTAGACTTGTGATCTAAAATGTCATCAATTTTGGAGAATGTTCCATGGGCTGATGAGAAGACTATGCATCAGTCTCTAATTTCATCAACCAGAAATGACAAAGGTGAAATAACAACAGATTCCTCAGAAATTTAAAAAATCCTTTTTTTTTTTTGAGACAGAGCCTCAAGCTATCCCCCTGGGTAGAGTGCCATAGCACACAGCAACCTCCAACTCCTGGGCTCAAGCGAGTCTCCTGCCTCTGCCTCCCAAGTAGCTGGGACTACAGACGCCCGCCACAAGGCCTGGCTACTTTTTGGTTGCAGCTGTCATTGTTGTTTGGTGAGCCCAGGCTGGATTCGAACCTGCCAGCTCAGGTGTATGTGGCTGGCACCTTAGCTGCTTAAGCCACAGGCGCCCAGCCTATTTAATTCATTATTAATGAGAGAATACATATGATGCTACAACCAGTTTAAAGAAGTAATCAAAGATGTACATATTTATATGGGCTAGAGGAATGTTGAAATGAATTTGCGAATGGACAGAAAACTCTCTTTTTCCACGGTGGGGGAGTCGATTGAACTCCCACCAGACAGAATTTGTATGCGTGTCTATGGATGAGAGTTATTTTGCATTGCTATCAGTTAACTACAACTTATGGCATTTTAAAATCTCAGAAAAATGAAAGACTAGAATCAGACAACCTAGAAGAATCTGCCCTAAACAATACATACTTTCCACGGGAGAAACCCAGTAATCTTTTTTCTTTATTCCAAATTTCCCTGTAAATCTGAGTTAAACATAAACAGAATACATACGAGGTAACATTAGGTAGCACAAGGCCTCTGGGTTCGAGGTGGGGGTTAGGGATACCTGGCACCATACCTTGTGCTCCTGAGCTGGTCTGGGAGCAACCTAATTAAAGTTTTTGCTTGCAAGAACCCTAATTGAGGGGGAGGGAAGTAGTTTTACGTGGTAAACAGTCATTCAGAGAGATATTCTCTAAGCCAGGCTAGTTTTGAGTTCATGAAAGGCTCAAAGGTGAAGCTTCCACATTGCTAAGTGGTGATGGTAGTGGGTATCTTTCATTTCAGGCTGACTAATTTTATAGCATGCAGAGTCAGAGATTTCTATCACCATTATTAAACTTACATCTAGCACAGCTTTTTGTTTTTTATAAAAGAAAGTAGTAATTAATTTTATGAAATCACCATGGATACACTTTCTTTACTGCCAGAAACTAGAGGTACCAGATGAGCAGAGGTTTTATTGAGGTCCTAATGAAGGCTTTGTACAGACCTGCACTTGTGAAAGTTACATTCATATCCATATATATGAATATGTAGCCCATCCTCCAAAATATAATTATGTATTTATACAAGATAGTGCAAATATTAATACATAGACTTGGCCTTCCATGTAGGCAGCCACCTACATGGTCTGATCTACAAATGATCAAAAACCTCCCTACTCCCAGAAGTTCCCTAGCAATCTGCTATTCTTTATGATATTTCCACCATTCATGTGACTTCTTTGGGAAAAGAGGGACTCCAGAATGCACATGCAGAAATGCAACAGGATTTTCTTTCTTCTTCTTCTTCTTCTTCTTTTTTTTTTTTTTTTTTTTAGAGACAGAGTCTTACTTTGTTGCCCTCAGTAGAGTGCCATAGCGTCACAGCTCACAGCAACCTCCAACTCCTGGGGTTAGGCGATTCTCTTGCCTCAGCCTCCCGAGTAGCTGGGACTACAGGCACCAGCCACAATGCCTGGCTATATTTTTGTTGCAGTTTGGCCAGGGCTGGGTTCGAACCCACCACCCTCGGTATATGGGGCCACTGCCCTACTCACTGAGCGACAGGTGCCACCCCGCAAGAGGATTTTCTAAAGGGAACAAAAGAGTGGGACAAATAGCTCTACAATATAGGTGAAGAGGGTAGGCCCGAGAAGGATGCCACGTGGGCAGCTCTGGAAAGCCCTGGAGGTGCCATGGGAACCCTAGAAAACTGGAAAGAGGATCAGTGACAAGGAGAGCAGGAAAGAAGGCTGGAAGTACAAGAAAACAAACCCCACCACACCATAAAGTTGTGAGGACCTTCCAACAGTATCTAATAATAAAAACACATTATGAATTACTCCGTTGAAGAATTCTTTCAAAAAGTCACGTCACGTATTGCATAAGAGGTATCTCATTTTCCTATATGTTGTTGAAAAGCATTTGGCTGAGAACTGATACTCTGGAATCAAAGTTGCAAATCAGGTATTACTAGAAAACAAGAGCAGAAGTGGGAAAACGGGTTTATCATCCAAGGTGAGGTGCGAAATGCAGATACCCAAGAGATATATCTTGACTGTCATCTGCATCTTCATCATCTTTGGGATCAGACCAGTCATTAAATATTTATTGGTGCTCTGAACTGCAGCAAATGAATAAGCATATGCATAGCCCCCTGCCTACATGGGGTTTATAATGCTATAGACAATTCCATGTAGGAAATACAGTAAATACAGGTGGCCATAAAGTTCATGTGCAGTTTAAACAGACAACTAGGCTTCAGCCCCTGTAGCACAGTGGTTAAGGTGCTGGCCACATACACTGAGGCTGGCGGGTTCGGACCCATCCAGGGCCAGCTAAACAATGACAACTGCAGTAGCAACAACAACAACAAAAATAGCCAGGCACTGTGGCAGGTGTCTCTAGTCCCAGCTACTTGGGAGGCTGAGGCAAGAGAATTGCTTAAGCTCAAGAGTGTGAGGTTGTTGTGAGCTGTGATGCCGCAGCGCTTTACCCAGGGTGACATAGTGAGACTCTGTCTCAAAAAAAAAAAAAAGTAAAATAGGCAACTAGACAACTATTTGAAATTACACACAAACTTTATGGCCACCCTGTATATACAGAACTTGAAAGATTAAAAACTTGCATTAATATAGTACATTACATATTTTCATTGAGTGCAATGAAAATTGACCTCATTCAGCAAAGGAGCTACAATGAAGAATTACTTCCCTTTCTCAAGGGTTATCTGGTAGAGATTGACTTTCAAGAGTTGTTTGAGAGGCTCGGCGCCTGTGGCTCAATCGGCTAAGGCGCCAGCCTCGTACACCTAAGGCAGCGGGTTCGAATCCCCAGCCCGGCCTGCCAAACAACAATGATGGCTGCAACCAAAAAATGGCCGGGCCTTGTGGCGGGCGCCTGTGGTCCCAGCTACTCGGGAGGCTGAGGCAGGAGACTCTCTTGAGCCCAAGAGTTGGAGGTTGCTATGAGTTGTGATGCCATGGCACTCTACCCAGGGGATAGCTTGAGGCTCCGTCTCAAAAAAAAAAAAAAAGAGCTGTTTGAACAATGGGAGAGAAAGCTTATAGAATAGGATTGTGTGTATTTCAGTAGCATCTCCAGAAGTGGGTATAAAATGAGAGGTTAAATAACACAGTTCAGTTGAATCTCCATTCCCCTAGCCTCTCATTTTCTTGAGGGAACATATACTAGAAGGATTTGCATGGTTGTTCATCTTGTCCCTCCCTTATGCCCTGCTAGATGAAGAAAAACTTAGCTAAGTAAGGAGCTTTTGAGAATAAACTGAGAATGCTTCTCTCTGCCATTTGTAGGTAGTAGTTTTTCTGAAGGTTTTATTGTGGTCTGCTCTTAGCTTGTGGGGCAGGACTGAACTTGTCCCACTCTGCAAATGATGAGGTGGGCGAGGCTTCCTAATTCATGGGCAAGGAAAAGTATCAGATAGACAGTTGAGGTCATCCATCTCAGCTATCTCCTCTAGTCCAGTTCTGTAACTGACATTTTGATGTCCTATCTGGCTCTGGTGTTCATGTCTCAGTTGCTTTTAAATTAGGAAGAGGAAAGGGGGTGTTATTGATTGTTCTCTTAAAACCCAACCGAGCAAAGTTATCAGAGGGAAGTGGAGACAGCTGATAAGAAATACAGAAAATGATAAGAAATACAGAAAAACCCTGCTAACCTCGGAAAGAAGCTCAAACTTTGCTATCTTCCATTTCCTTTCTACCATTGTTATCACTAAAATACATTTGGTCCAATGCTTCTGAAAGTTTTTTTCCTTGTTTTTTAAAGAGACAGAGTTTCACTCTATTGCCCTTGGTAGAGTGCTGTGGCATCACAGCTCACAGCGACCTCCGACTCCTGGGCTTAGGCTATTCTCTTGCCTCAGCCTACTGAGTATCGGGGACTACAGGCGCCCTCCGCAATGCCCAGCTATTTTTTTTTTTTGAGACAGAGCCTCAAGCTATCCCCCTGGGTAGAGTGCCGTGGCATCACAGCTCATAGCAACCTCCAACTCCTGGGCTCAAGCGAGTCTCCTGCCTCCGCCTCCCAAGTAACTGGGACCACAGGCGCCTGCCACAACGCCTGGCTATTTTTTGGTTGCAGCTGTCATTGTTGTTTGGTGGGCCTGGGCTGGATTCAAACCTGTCACCTTAGGTGTATGTGGCTGGTGCCTTAGTCACTTGAGCCACAGGTTCTGAGCCCTGGCTATTTTTTTGTTGCAGTTTGCCCAGGGCCAGGTTTGAACCCATCACCCTCGGTGTATGGGGCCAGCGCCCTATTCACTGAGCCACAGGTACTGCCCTTCTGAAAGTATTTATGAGCAAGGGGACAGTTCTTTTTAAAAAATCCCAATCCAGGTGGCACTATAGTGCAGTGGGTAAGGCCACAGTGCCACCTGTCTTTATGTTTGTCTTTCTGTCTTTCTATCTTTCTATTTGTCTGTCTTTCTTTCTTTCAGTCTTTCAGTCTGTTGGTCTTTCTTTCTATCTCTCCTTCCTTCCTTCCGTCTGTTCATCCTTCTTTCTTGACTTCTTCCTGTCTGTCTGTCTTACTGTCTGTCTTTCTTTCTGCCTTTCTGTCTTTTTTTCTTTTGGTCTTTCTTCCTGTCTATCTATCTGTCTGTCTTTCTTTCCTTCTTTCTGTCTGTCTGTCCTTCTGTCTGCATGTCTGTCTTTCTTTTTGTTTGTCTATCTTTCTTTCTGTCTCTCTCCTTCCTTCCTTTCTTCTTTCCTTCTGTCAGTTCGTCCATCTTTCTTTCTTTCTTTCTTTCTGTCTGTCTTACTGTCTTTCTTTTTGTTTATCTGTCTTTTGGTCTTTCTTTCTTTCTGTCTGTCTGTATGTCTGTCTTATATCTGTCTGACTTTCTGTCTGTCGGTCTTTCTGTCTTATATCTGTCTGACTTTCTGTCTATCGGTCTTTCTGTCTTTCTTTCTGTCTCCTTCCTTCCTTCCTTCCTTTCTTCTTGCCTTCTGTCTGTTCGTCTGTCTTTCTTTCCTTCCTTCCTTCTGTTTTCTGTCTGTCCGTCTGTCTTACTGTCTGTCTTTTTGTTTGTCTTTTGGTCTTTCTGTCTGTCTGTTTTCTGTGTATATGTCTGTCTTTATATCTGTCTGACTTTCTGTCTGTTGGTCTGTCTGTCTTTCTGTCTGTCAGTCTTTCTGTCTTTCTGTCTGTCCATCTTACTGTCTTTCTGTTTCTCCTTCCTTCTTCCTTCTTCTTTCCTTCCTGATGGCACTATAGTGCAATGGGTAAGGCCACAGTGCCACCTGCCTTTATGTCTGTCTTCATGTCTGTCTTCCTGTCTTTCTATCTTTCTGTCTTTCTTTCCTTCTTTCCATCTGTCTTTCTGTCTGTCTGTCTGTCTTTCAGTCTTTCTGTCTGTCTTTTGTTTTCTTTTGACACAGAGTCTCACTATGTCGCCCTCAGTAGAGTGCTATGTCTTCACAGCTCACAGCAACCTCAAACTCTTGGGCTTAAGTGATTCTCTTGCCTCAGCTTCCCAAGTAGCTGGGACTACAGGTGCCCCACAACAATGCCCTGTTATTTTTTTGTTTTTGTTTTTGTTTTTGAGATTGAGCATCACTATGTCACCCTTGGTAGAGTGCCATGGCATCACAACTCACAGCAACCTCCGACTCTTGGGCAGGAGAATCTCAGGCCCACAGTGACAGAGAGGTTTCTTGGAATAGGCCATTTACTGTAGCTACATTCTTTTTTTTTTTTTTGAAACAGAGTCTCACCATGTTGCCCTCAGTAGAGTGCCATGGCATCACAGCTCACAGCAACCTCAAACTCTTGGGCTTAAGCAATTCTCTTGCCTCAGCCTCCCAAGTAGCTGGGATTACAGGTGCCCACCATAATGCCCAGCTATTTTTTGTTGCAGTTGTCATTGTTTAGCTGGCTGGGTTGGGTTCGAACCCACCAGCCTTCGTGTATGTGGCTGGTGCCATAACCACTGTGCTATGGGTGCCAAGCTGGGTAATTGTGTCTTTGTATTTTCTTTCATCCCAAAGCTAACAGAATTTGTGCAAATGACCCAAGGGGCCTGAAGACTTTGGCTATCGAGGCTTTATTGGCTCATCCTTGAGATGCAAATATGACTCTCCCAGGCAAGTCCTAGAGCCCACAAAAATCATCATAATGAAAAATCTAGCCTCAGTTGATCACTGTCTGTGAACATTTGCCATGTTTGCTAGTGCTATTAAATATTGCCTAATAAAATATTGGCTCCATTTCCTATAAGGGAAGAAGGCCTGGAAACCATTCAAAGTACTAGAACAACTTAGAGTCAGGGAGGGGTGTGTTGGGGGTGCCCTGGAGCCTGGAATGTACCTGCTGAGTTGGATCCGGAAGCAAGGCATGCCAATGGCCTTGTAACAAGGTTAGGCAGAGATTTATACTTGTAAGAGAAGTGGCTAACTGTTCCAACCTCCATCCCCCTCTACAGCATTTTCTATTCTATAGTTTTCCGGTTCCTGCTAAATCTATTTCTTTGGGTTATAAAAAAAGAATAATAGAACTACACATGAGTGGCATAGAACATTAACTGATTGTTTCCTCATATCAAACAAACAGGCTTTTCCATAAGGCAGAGCTAATAAAAATCTGATTTGCTCTCACTGTTCTGGTCTGTTCAGTCTGTAGAGTTAATACTAAGGTAGTTTGGGTCACAGAGGCTGTTTAAAGTATGCCTTTGGCCTCATTGGAGTGCTGAGTTTCCTTCTTTGGGATGAGCTAAACAAACTTTATTTTTTTTTCCAGTTTGGTCTGGTAAAGCAACAAGTTTCATGTTCCAAATTGACTTCAAGATGCTGCAAAGTCAATTCCTGTGTAGCTACAAAGGGAATACTATCTATAGAGACAGGTAGACAAAACTTTTTAACAGAAGGAATAAGCACGAGGACATTTGGTAAGGGGAAGGGTTGTAAATTCAGGGCATCAACCAGTGGTATATTATGTTCCATCTCTGAGTTTCACAGTCATGAAGCACCATGATTTCTCACCAATGATGGGTGGGTGGGTGGGAGGAAGAGAGCATAGGGCTACTAGAATGGAAGGAGATTTGTTAAATTGCTGTATTAAAAAAAAAAAGTAGCTGAGTGATGAGTAAGACATTCTTCCCTAGAAACAAGGCCATCTGGCAAGTCCTTGGCAGAATTGAAAATAAAACAAAGATTTTTGATTACCAAGTCCTTGTTCAAAGTTAAAGCCATTCTTGTTCCTCATCTAATCAGTTTAAACGGCGCATATTTCCCTAGAATATAAACTGCAAATGCCTATCTCATTGCCCGTAATTGTTTTGAAATGAGTGGAGAGGATTGTGATTTTAATAACTGAAATGCAATGACTCTCCTGCTGCTCTCACCCTCCTGCAGGGTTCAGCATACGTTCCCAGTGAACTGATCCACTTCCTGGTAGGAGGCCTCACCTGGGAAATTATGCTATCTGGAGCTACATAATCAAATGTAATTGCTGCGACAACGAGAAATGTTAGAAGAGCCATTTGAGGGGAAGTCAGTGATCTCATCAGACAGAACCAAAGAGTGGCCCCCATGAGGAGTGACATGTCTCTGTGTCATTTTCTGAAATGACATAGTATAGAGGAGCCACAAGTGAATGAGAACACCTTGGTTCTGATTCAGTAGAGTCCGTGGGCTGCTTAGGGCACACTGAGAAAATACTTGGCTAAAATCCCTTTGAAACCTAGAGCTGCCAAGCACACTGTAGAAGTCACTGATGCTCCCATGGGATTAGCCCCCACATGCATCCTGAATTCCATACGCCATAGATGATGTACTTGATCTTATTCCTCCCACCACTTGACCTTTTGGGGGAGGGGAATCATTCACTTTATGCTTCATAGTAAATGGCATTTAGTTGTGTAGGAGTCCTCTTGGTTAACCGGTAATAATACCCTTAAATCTTTCTAGTCTTTCTTTCTTCATCTTCTTTTTTTTTTTTTTTTTTAGACAGAGTATCACTATGTTGCCCTGGGTAGAGTGCCATGGTGTCACAGCTCACAGCAACCTCAAACTCTTGGGCTTAAGTGATTCTCTTGCCTCAGCCTCCCAAGTAGATGGGACCACAGGGGCCTGCCACAACACCCAGTCATTTTTTGGTTGCAGTTGTCATTGTTGTTTGACAGGCCCAGTCTGGATTTGAACCCACCAGCTCCAGTGTATGTGGCCGGTGCCCTAGCCACCGAGCTACAGGTACCAAGCCTCTAGTCTTTCTTTCTTTTTTTTTTTTTGAGACAGAGCCTCAAGCTATCCCCCCGGGTAGAGTGCCATGGCATCACAGCTCATAGCAACCTCCAACTCCTGGGCTCAAGTGAGTCTCCTGCCTCCGCCTCCCAAGTAGCTGGGACTACAGGCGCCCGCCACAACGCCCGGCCATTTTTTGGTTGCAGTCATCATTGTTGTTTGGTGGGCCCGGGCTGGGGATTTGAACCCGCCACCTTAGGTGTACGTGGCTGGCACCTTAGCCGATTGAGCCACAGGCGCCGAGCTGGGTCTGAAATTTTTAATGTTTTTGATATACATATTGCCAAACTGGTCTTTAGAAGGGTAAGCCAATTTATATTCTTACTAGGAATGTATGAAAATGCCCTTTTAAGGACTATCCTTTCTAAATAGAATAAGAAGTCAACAGGTGAATAAAGAAGAAGAGTTAGTAGACATCTGGCACTTTTTTCAAAAGTGGATCATGCAATGTATAAATCATTCGTAAAAGAAAAAGATCCCTAGATACTATAATTACTAGTGTTAACATTTAATTTCTAAACTAGTTAAAATCTCCCCTAAAATTTTCTAAAAATTTTACATTTACAAATTCCTTTTTAATACTATAAAAGAATTTAAAATTGTAGCTTATTAGGAATAAATATAACAAATAATTCATTGCTAACAATAATCTACGTATTACTAATATGTAATATGACCATACTCATACAGAATTACTTGGCACATTCTACTTATTTTGCTGCTTTCAGAATCAAGCTCACAAACAAAAATAATTGTAATTATGATTCTTTTTTAAAGGACAAAAAAAAATCTCAGTGAGACTAGAGATTAACTAAACTTGGGTATAGCTATATTACAAACAAAATAAATTGTAGGATCAAATATCAGAATGACGGAAGGCAGATGTATTAGGATCCCTAGAATGAATTAGTCACAATTAACATAAATATGTCTCATATATCCTCTCTGAAGAGCAACACAAAATACACTACTCCAGGCGCTTGTCAAAGAATATAAACTCCATTTCTAATTTAGTTTACATAAGAGATGCTGCCTAAAACCATCCTGGAGTAAGGATGGCAAACACATGGAGGTAACCACTATTCCCCATTTTTATGAGCAAGATACACTCACTACATTTGTTGCTGACTCTGGATCTCAGACATCTTGTCAAACTCACACCAACAAAGGACAGGAGCTAACAGACTTATCTGTCATCTTTGCCATTCTTTTCTTTTGAGATAGAGTTTCACTATGTCACCCTCGGTAGAGTGCTTGTGATTATAGGCACCTGCCACAATGCCTGGCTATTTTTTGGTTGCAGTTGTCATAGTTGTTTGGCAGGCTCAGGCTGGATGTGAACCTGCCAGCTCTGGTGTATGTGGCTGGCACCCTTGCTGCTGAGCTATAGGTGCTGACCCCATCTTTGCCATTCTTGTTCTAAATCTTTACTCTTCTAGGTGATATCATCCTAACTTTGGATCAAGATTGGTCATCAGGTTATGTTTCTAAACTATTTTACCTATCTCCTTTGGGGAAAAAGTCATACTACATTCTTGATTTTTTTTTTAAGTATATAATAAGAAACCACTACACGAAACCTTTAAGTAGTAGAGAAATACGGCAGTATTATAGTAGTAGTATCTCCATAAATGAAATTTCATGTGACATTTACTCTGGAATTCAGTACAATGCAATGTTTAGCTTTCTTTGAAAAAATGATGCCCACTTTTCTATCTGAAAACAATTATATTGTTCTTTTTCTTTTTAATTCATAAATCTCCAGGAAACTAAGTCAAATTTGTTGTTCAACTCTATTAGTTATGGTGGTCCTCAGGACTGGCTTATTTATATTTGTATGATCAGATTTTAACTTTCCTGATTTTTTCTAGTCTTAAGTATCTTGCTTTTCTTTACAATTTAACATATCTTGGCTTGGCACTTGTAGCTCAAGTGGCTAAGGTACCAGCCACATACACCTGAGCTGGCGGGTTCGAATCCAGCCCGGGACTGCCAAATGACAATGACAACTACAACTAAAAATTAGCTGGGCGCTATGGTGGGCGCCTGTAGTCCCAGGTACTTGGGAGGCTTGCTGTGAGCCTAGGAGTTGGAGGGTGCTGTGAGCTGTGATGCCACGGCACTAACCAGAGTGACAGTTTGAGGCTTTGTCTCAAAAATAAATAAATAAAATAAAGTTAAAAAAAAATAAAATTTAACATATCCAGTTGATTAAAAAAATTCTCAAATCATTTGAAAAAAGATAATGTAACAGACATAGTTAAAATGTAGTAGTCAGTGCAATTAAAGCACAAAATTCAGTTTAATGTGTCACACAACCAAGAAAGACAACTTTCAGTTTAGGTGGCTGTGACGGAGAAACACCAGTGGTCTCCCAACTTAGCCACACATCAAAATCATCTGGCAAGCTTTTTTAATACCAGTGTTTTTTTTTTTATAATTTTAACATAGATAATTAATTTAAACAATAGAGTAAGATAGAAAATGTAAAGTGAAAATCTCCTATTTTGAAACAATGATTTTCCCCACAGAATAAGGATATAATTTGTTGGATATCCTTACCAGTAAATAATTTATAGATATAAAATATACTAAAAACAAAGAAATGTAAAAACTCAAAAACTTACCATTTCCTAATTTTACTACTAATTATTTTGCTACATTTTACTGAGGCCTTGAAGTTCTGTAATATCTGTATGGTACAAATACTAAGTATGCTGTTCCATCGCTTACCAGCTCCACATTTAGTGAGGTCACATTAGTAGTTGAAATAGGCTATTGTAAGAACTATTTTACATCATGGAAATTAGCAAATTATATGTATCGGTCCCCTTTCCCCCAGTCGTTAGAAATTACCAGCATATCACTGCCTACATGTGTTTTAGCCAAGGAAAACTATAGTATGTTTCTATCAGGAGGACCATAGAACACCATACATAGGGGGAAATATACAGAATCTAGTGAAATAAAAAAGGCAGCCCATCATGACAACCAAATTTAACAATGGCTTCATGCAAGATTACGAAAGAGAAAGAGGGCAACATTTTCTATAGTTCACTCCAATTCTGTCTGAATATTAGTTTTCTAACATTAATAAAGAACTAATTTAAAAAAATAACAATCAGCATCTTAATGAGGAATCCTGCAAATAGTCTATTTTATAACATTGGTTTGCTGACTTTTTTCAAGGTAGTATTTTTCTCCCCCAGAGGAAATCTTTCTTAGGAAACTCATACATAAAAGATAAATGGAATTAATAAATGCCTGAGACAATTTTAGTTTCCAGATCTATGTAAGAAACAACTGGGACGGAGAATCTTTGGCAATAGGGCCCAAGAATCTGAATTTCTAAGTTCTGCATTTTCAACAAACTAAGGTGTAATGATATTATGCTTACTTTAGCTCTGGATTAAAACAGATTATGATAAAGCAAAATGTATTCAGTATGGTAAACTGGTTTCAGTCTAACTGGATTTTTAAAGGCAACCTGAAAGTGATTATACTATGTAGGTTATATTGATTTTTTGCCAAACTCTAACCTTTACTTGGATACTAAAACAAAAGAGATCATGAAAAAGAAAAAGTTTTAAACAGAGTAAACTAAAATGACAACAATTTAATACATCTTTGAAAATAATCAACTTGTGCCAGCTTAAGGCCAAAGGATTAAAAGCATTATAATGTCTAATGCTAACCAACTTATCTCCATATATTCCTCATGTGATAAACTTCCTACATGACTCATTTTGACAGTTTAAGCAGGTAGCAAAAGTTCATGCATGATCACTGGTAAAATAATATGTAATTTTTTCTTATACAAATATTAAGAAAAGATTTATTGTTAAAAATCCCTGCTAGAAGACAGTTCCCATTTAGTAAAACAATGGCTAAGTGGCTATAACCTTAAAGAAAAATATGAAAATTACAAACAGGAAGAAAAGGTCAAATGCATTTAAAAAACCCAAATCCTGAATTCTAAACATAGTAACTAAGTGTACAAGTTTAATACCACCAAGGAGAGAAAAAGACAGTGAGAATTCCTTTGAAAGACTTTATAGATGTTTTCGTAATAGTCACCAAGAGCTATGTATGAAGCTTGGAATTTTCATGTTGTCAGAGCTAACCTTCTAATTTTACTCCAAAGCTTCTAATTTCTACTCCAAAAGGAAAGCTAAAGATAAAACTATGGGTAAAAATCAAACCATAGCAATTCAGATTTAACTTCCTCATCCCTTTTACTTTCTCCCTAGCCATGCCCTACTCAATCCTACCACAAGGGCCTACTATGTGGTACACCCCAACCACAGAAAAATATTTAAAGAAATGCTGAACTTGGTACAAAGTACACTGTAGAATCAAGGGCTACAAACCCTCTAAAACTCAAGTAACTTAGCACCCTATGGGTAGAGTTCTAGAGAATGGCTCCTATCGTTAAAGAAAACAATGGTCCCTATAATCTACAGTGCCACAGTTTACCAGCTGCCACATTTGCATTCTGATCGTCACTACAAACAAGAAATTCATAGGTGGGGTAGGTGTTACTGTTCTATTTCTATAGGTGACAAAAGTAAGGCTCAGTGCGACTAAGATTTTATGAATTATGTACTCAGCAAGTATCATAATAAGCACAGAACTTTGAATTTCAAGACTTGCACTCTTTCCTTTATGCCAGAAAAAGCTCCCCCCAAACAAAATTTATACTTTGTACATAATACAAGGTAAAACTTATAGCAGATCTCCAATATTAAGTTGAATGAGGGTGACATTCAGACGTTAACCTAGTAATTGCAATTGTGACCCACCTGCAACTGTCATATGTAAAAAAGATATCTGAGGCCCATTTTTTGTCTACATGAAGGAATATCTGTATCTTTAATCAACATTCATTACACTCTCCAATTCTTATTGAACTGTTTAAGTAGCTATATTCCAAGGACTTAAGAATTACTGGTATCATCTGACCAACTCTTTACTCCCAAGTAACACTTAACTTAGAGGAACTATTTACTTTTTATAGGCTCTTAAGCACAGGTTTTGTAAAACCTGAACTTACTGTTAGCCCTATCGACTTAAAGATAATTTGAGAGTTCAATTGTAATCTAAGGGTTTTTTTTTTAATCTTCTGGTGAAGAAAAATCACATGCAAGCCAATTTGGATATTTCTTCTCCTAAAATATGTTCCTATACACAAACTAAAGGGGGGATGAGTAAGGAAAGCCAGAGACAAGAATTCATCCCATTCTGTGAAATTCATTCAGAACCACATAACCATGAAATTAACTTCCCAGAACTGAACTCTTACCTAAAATTTCTGCCAAGTCCTTCCATAGAACATTCATGCCTACTGTGCAATCTAAGATACAGTCACCTATAGTCACTTCACAAATGAGCATCACAACCCTTTAGTAGGTGAATTTAAAAATTTGTTTCCAAACAATCTTTTAATTCTTCTAAGTTAAACATAAAGAGGTATCCCGATGGCATACTATGTGCCAAGGCACTTTTTTCTATCCTTAGGGATACACTGATGAACTCAAATTGCCTTTATTAAAACTAAATTTGTGATAATTTGGGAACTGAAACAGTCTATTTTCTTTTTCTTAAACCACTTCCCTCATTTCATTCATTTAGATCATTCTAGTACTTCCAGTATCTCCACTCAGTAATTTCTTCCCATGCCACACCCAACAGCCAGAACAATCTCTCTCTTTATGTTGAGAATTCTCCCTCCTCTCATAGGCACCCTGCATGTGACAGTCTTTAAATAATGAGGCTGAAAAGGAAGTTTGGTCTCCTCATTTTGTAGAACAAACAACAACAGGAAGTATATTATACCTAGAGCATAAAAGTTAAGCACTGTAAAAGCATTTTGAAAATATTCCCCATGTTCTCTCGAGATGGTCAAAACTGACAGAGCAATCTATTTTCTTAGTATAAGAAAATCAAAAAGTGGGAACTTTATTTCTATATTGGACAACTAAACAGAAAAAGAAACAAACATGTGCCATAAGAACTCCACCACGACCTAATTTAGTTCTGACATCAGTAATTATAGCACAAAAGCTACATGTTGACTGGCTGGCTGACACTACGGAGCCCCTTGTCTTTTAGGAAGAATCATCCATTTCATGACAGGCAGGATTTGCTTGATTGGACTTGAGAAAGGGTAAAGTCTCAACTGATCTTGACTTTGCTATATTTTTTCTGCTCTAATATATAAAGTGATTAAGTGAAGAGTAGTGCATCTATCAATTGAAAAGAAGTGGCATTAAAATCCAGCATCTTGAGAGAAAGAACTGTTCTGTGTTAGACTAAAAAGAGATCACAATTAAGTGCAGTGTTACCTGGTTGGATTCCGCATTAAAAACAATAGCGCAGCTACATAAGGCATTCCTGGGGTAACTCAGGCACTTTGGATATGAACTGTACTTTTGGAGTTAATATTTTATCAATGTTATATTTCTTTCTTTCTTTTTTTTTTTTTTTGAGACGGAGCCTCAAGCTATCCCCCTGGGTAGAGTGCCATGGCATCACAGCTCACAGCAACCTCCAACTCCTGGGCTCAAGCGAGTCTCCTGCCTCTGCCTCCCAAGTAGCTGGGACCACAG
>CAUYQV010137338.1:0-80221 GCA_963574575.1 Galagoides demidoff
CGGCGCGCCCCCCCCCCCCCCCGCCCCCCCCCCCCCCCCCCCCCCCCCCCCCCCCCCCCCCCCCCCCCCCCCCCCCCCCCCCCCCCCCCCCCGCCCCCCCCCCCCCCCCCCCCCCCCCCCCCCGGTGGAGCTGGTGCCCTGGGGCTTCCATCCGTCCAGGGAAACGGGAAGTAATCTCTCAGGTGTGCCAGTGCTCCCTCAGCCTGGCAGCTCCAGAGGGCTGACTCCACCTGCTTTGGCCTCCTGTCCAGCAACCCCTGACACACTGCTGCCCACAGTGCCACCTACAGTGGGGGACAAAGAGAGACAAACAGGTGCCTCTTTGCAAGCCACTTCCCATGCCTGGCATGCCAGCTTCCTCCCATCCATACTCCATCTGAAACTGTTCCTCACCTCCTGGCCCAGCCCAGATGTCACCCCAAGCAGAAGGAATCAACTCCTGCTTTGTGCTGTCCTGGCACTGAAAGTCCTCACAGAACACATCGCAGGAAAGCTGCTCATGTGTCCATCTGCCCCCCAACACCTCAGGATCACTGCAGGGGCTGGACCAGCTTCTATTTCACCAACCTTTAGCACAGTGCCTGATGCCAGTTGCCATGCTCAGGGAGTGACATAAACAAATGAGAGAGAGCTTACCGGAGGAAGGACAGAGACGGCAGGGAGGTCTTGTGAAATGCCCTCAACAGGTGTGGAGGCGAAGGGGAGCCAGAGTCATAGGAGCTTTGCTGCCTTCTGTCCTCTGCTCCATGTGCATTAGGTGCTTTTTGAAGTTTTGAACTTCCTCATCCTAAACACTTTGGGGGCTCCTCTCTGAGTGAAAACACAATTGGCAGCCTCTCAGCAGAGAAATCACTGTCTAGATATAGTCAATGTCGCTCAGGGTGGTCTCACCACTCCAAGAAACTAAACTGAGGCTGGAACTGACCAGTGAACTGGGGAGTCACCACCTTTGGTCTGATGACAAAAATCAGAAGAGAAGCTGGAAAATCCTTCAATTCTACTGGTGCTGCAGCTACTGGTGTTACTGTAGAAAGAGGTGGAATTATCACAGACCCAGAGACAGACAGGAGCCCAGTTTCAACACTGTCGCCCACCCCCAGGGTAGGGGAGTTTGTAGAACTCCCGCAGTGCTCTTGGGTCTGGGGGTTATGGCCCAATCTGTTCTGATGGGTTTATAACCATAGAGGATATTAATACATTGAGTATCACCTCTGCCCACAATTCTTTGGTAGGAGTTATCACAACCATTTCCTAATCCAGAGAAAAGGCTTCTGCAACACAGAGAAGAAAGTGATTAATCCCAGGGGAAAGTTACTAGAACAATCAGGAAGGAGAGTTTCTACTGGAACTGTGACTTTCAGTTCTGAAATCATCAGGTCTTGGGTAAATCGGGATAGTTGGGCAGCCTAGTTGGAAGGGGCTTTAGAGATCACTGTCCAACACCCTCTTTCATAAAATGCAGCGTCAGAAAGGGTTAACGACTTAGCCAAATTCACGTACAAGCCAGTGGTAAGGCTGCAGCAGAAGCCTGGTCTCCAACTCATTCTGCAGGACCCTTCCTCTTGACTGGGCAGCATCCTGGATGTTTGCCTTCCTCATTTCCATAACTACAGCTGTCTTTTTGGCACTGCCTCAAGCAGGGGATTTTGTAACAGCTAATTATTAAAATGGGAGGGGTGGTAATGTCCTCCATACTCCTGCTTCCTGGAAAGGAGGGGAGTCCTGGTGAGGAGATGCCTCAGGGAGCCATCACTGGACCCACAGTCTGGAGCAGGCAGTGCCTCCAAATCCTTTCCACTTGCTCTCTGGCAGCCCCCATCATACTCAGTTGGAGTAAAGCAATGCTATCCCCCCCTCCCCAAGCCTGAACCCATAAGTCCGCTTCTCTCTCTTTGTGTCAGGGCCCAAACACAGCTCCCAAAATCTCTTTCTTGTGTAGCCCAGTCAAGTGAGGGAGAGAAAGCAAATATCCAAATACTCAGGGACAAACTGTGTGGGGCTTCTCCATGCACCTGCAGATGGCACCTCTGCTTTGCTCTCCTTTTGTTCCTTAGAGGGCTGAGATGTGAAGTCAGCATGTGAATCTTCATCCCACCCCTTTGGAGTCAGTGGTCTGAGAGTGGGAGGCCCTGGCATGAGGCATCTGCGGCCATGTGGAAATCCATGCTTCACCAGCATGAGAAGATGGGTGATGGACAGACAGCTACAACTCCACCAGCTTTCAAAACAAATGCACAGAAAATGAGAAACTTCTCCAACCTCTCCTAAGCCCCAGGCTGTCTGTTTACAAATGTTCTCTCTTCTCACTCCTCGTGCCTGAATCTGTTCAGGAATGTCACATTCCAGCCTTTCTGGCACAATCACAAGTCACAGCAGCAGCCACTGGAATGCCTCACGTGCCAGAATGTGGCATCTCTGAATGAACCAGGCAGGAGGCTGGCTGTTAAGGGCAGAAGTCTGCCTGATGCTGCTTCAGCCTGGCACCACAGGGCTTGGGCCATCAGACCATCAGATGGTGTAGTTCAAGATTCTTGAAGGCAACCTGCAATTTACTGCCCAGTCTGGTGAAAGAGACACAAAAATAAGGGAGATCATAATGATTCTACTTTCATCACTTTCTAATTCATCAAGCTACGTTCTCAATTGATTCCTACAATAAATATCCTGGTGAAGAAAGCAAAGCTGGCAGAGTTCAGAGGCTGGAAATGCCCCAGGTCATGTGCTGAGGGGCAGATGGCACCAGAAAGGGAGCTGTTGATGCCACCTGTACTCCAGGGCTTTGCACTACACTGTGCCATGTCTGTATATGCCTTCCTTCCAAAGTAGGAAGCTGGTTAATCTGTACCATGAACTGTCACGGTCACAGGGTCACTTCTGAAAGGCTGAAACCAAGGCGTTGCATAGGGCAGTCATAGGCACAGAGGTGAGCATTGAGTAGACTCCAGTTGCATGCTCGGTCTCCCATCAATGACCTTGACCAAGTGATGCTACTTAAACTCTGCCCCTCGACGTCTATTTATAAGATGGGGACAATAATGCCTACAAGGTAGACTTCTGCATGAGGATTAAGTAGACTAAGGGTAGAGAGATAGCAGAGTGGCTGAGAGTGGTACCTTTGGCATCAGCAGACCTGGAATCAAGCCCCACCATTGCCCTTTGCCAGCGATGTGACCTCATGTCGTAAGTCACACCACCTCTCCATGTTTCCGTTTCTTTGTCTGTGAAATAAAGATAGAATTTAGGATTAGAAATGTGATAATATATGCAAAATAGTCCAGCACAGTATGTGGCACAAAATGGGCACTTGATAAATATATTTGCTGACAGGGGAACTGAAGTGCTTAGCAAAGGTGGGTCAGAAAAGAAAGGCTGACTAACTCCACAGCCTGGCCTCTTAACGCCTATGAAATGCTTGTTCTCAAACACCCAAGCACTATTCTGCCCCCGCACCAGACAACTGGGGTAAGAGGCATTCTCAAAATAGCTGGCTGATTCTCCTCAAAGCCCTTTCCAATCCTCAAGCATCCGTGTGCTCACCTGTTATCTTGGAAACATCCCAAAGCCTTCAAAGTGAAGGAACTTTGGAAAGGAATGTCACCTCCACACCAGAGCTGTGTCTCCAGACAAGGGAAGTGAGCTAGCAAAAAAAAGTGGCATGTATCTGGCTCTGCTCCTCAAGCAAGATGGGAGGTCTTCAGGATTTGGAGTTGTGGAGTGCCACGGCAGGCAGAACCAAAGAGAGACGCTGCTCTGTGAGAAGCCTGAGGCCCAGGAGGGTGAAGCAACTTGCTCAAGGGCACACAGCCCAGGAGTGCCAAAGCCAGAACTGGAACCCAAAGCTCCTGACTTCAGCCCCAGGCTGCCCACCACTGCCTCCCTAATCACCCAGGCTTTCAAAATCATTAAGCTACAGAATTAGTGCAGCACTAAGCTTTCAAAATCCACATGGGCCCTCCCACAGTCCCTCTTGAGGACAAAATCACTCAGCGAAGAAAAATGTATTAAGAAGTCTTTTGAAATGGCCGAGGAGGGTGTTCCCTCACACAAGAGCTAAGAGCACCAGAGTTGAAAGACTGATTTGATCTGCAGATCATCTGGGCTCTACCTCTTGTGCAATTTTTATCTTTTTCAGAATTCAGATGGTGGAAGTGTCAGGTTTCAGAGCTGATGCTCTCTGACAAGCGCATTCCAAATGCCTCTGCAGCCCTGCCAGAGGTTTGGAGAAACAGGTTGCTCCGATCTGAAATCAAGTTTCTTAGATGGTGCCCCACCCAATGCCTCTGTGAATTCCAAACAACGGCCCCGTTCTCACTACTGTCCTTCTCAACTAGGTCAATGGCCTAGCTGGACAGTAGATTCTGGAACCCCAGAAAGTCAGAACCAAGCAGTGGCTCAGACATACCCTGATGAAACTCCATACCTCTCAGCTGAGGGAACAGTGGCCCAAGGAGAGGAAGGGGCTTGTCCAAGGTCACAATGTGGGCTCCAGGTGAACGTTCTGACTCTTTGGCCCATAAGCTCCTTTGATTCTAGAGCAGTGGCCCAAGCAGTTCAGATAACAGAGCATGTGACAAAGAACCAGAGCTCCAGGACAGAGAGGAAAGAGAAGAAGCACCCAGCAGCCCCCTGGGCGACTGAGATTCCAGGAGCATTTGGTCCCCAGGAGGCCTGCCCCTGACAGGGCAGGTGTTCTAGTGCATGCAAACAGCTGCTTACATAACATGAGCCGCACCTGCTTCAGACACAGACTCACCAAAAAAAGTGAGCCTTTCTCCTATTCATTTCCTGCATGGATGTGTCAGTCAACGGGAGAAGGAACAGCTTTATTTGCAACTGGGGACATGTAAGTTAGATGCAGGAAAAGACAATCCCAAGTTTGGATGTTGCTGGCATTCCTAAGGAATTTCCTTCTTCTGAGATAATTGAATTAAAATGCTAGGCATGGCTCTCTGAGAACATATAGTTCCACAATTAAATAATCTACCAATTAAATCCAAAACTTTTGCTAGTTCTGAGTCATTTGCTTTTGTTGGGATTGGAGTTGGGGTTGGAGGAATTTCTTGTTCATTTATTTTTGTTTTCTTTGCCAGGGGTGGGTGGGGTCCTACCCTAATAGAGACCTTGGGAAGATCCAGTTAAACACAAACAAAACAATAACTCCCCCCCCCAAAAAAATTAATACTTGGATATAGGTAGGAACCATACGCAGAATAGTAAAACAAATCCTACAGTCACCTTCAAGAGCTGCTGATGTAGGCGAGCTTTTGTCGGGAAGAACAAAGACAGCATAGGCACCTTAGGACTCAGACTCCAGAAGCCACCTATCCATTCCATCACACATCAAGGCACAAAATCTTCAGGCTATTGTGTTATTCAAAAACATTTTTTAAAACAAATCTTTGCAGAATAAAAAGAAAGCAAAGGTGTATCTTCCAGGACTCATGCTGTGAAGGCAGGAAAATGTTGTCCTGCCCTGGGCTACCTGAGCAAACGTATTTCTCCTATTGTAGACTCCCTGACCAAGGGGATGCTGCCAGGAAAGAATGGTACACAGAAGCACTCAGCAAATGTTAGTTCTACAAACAAGCAGACTTTTCTGTGGCAATTTCAACAAAAAAGTCATCCTAGTCAAAGCTTTGAAGAAATGAATGCCTTTTCTAACTTGGCTTTGAACCAAGATTGCAAGTGGCTACTACTGATCCTAAAGACAGTAATGCAAATAACGTTTATTGAGTGCCTTCTGTTTGCCAGGCACTGTGCTCAGCTCTTCATTTTAACTATTTAATCCTCAGAATAGCCTTGTGGGCAGGTAATTGTCATTAAATTCATATTAATGGTGAGGGAATTATTATGAGACTTGAATAACTTGCCTAATGAGTAGCAGAGCTGGGATCAAAATCCAGGCTATCCAACTTCAGAGCTTGTGTTTTTTAACCCTTATGCTCTACCTCCTGCTACTCTAAAGAGCCTCGTGTAATTAGTTAACCGAGGCGCTGGGAGAAGCAAGTATTTTGTTTTTATGAACTAGAAGGAAATAAACTTCAAGTTCCAGTTCAGGGAGTACTGGCATTCTTCCTTCTGCAAACATAGGTTCATTCATTTATATCAATATCAGCATCCAGGATCTGATAGGATCTGTGCTAAATACAGAAATACAGAAAGAAACGGCGCAGGGTCTGCCCTCAGGCAGTGCCCAGGTTAGTGGCAGGAAGTAGACTTGTCGATAGGTTACCATTGTTCAATTTGGTCAGTGGTATAGTGGATGCCTACAAAGGGCCTGTGTTACCAGAGCCAAAGGAACAATATAGCATGGTGATTATTTAAATCAGGGGTCCTCAAACTAAACAGGGGGCCAGTTCACTGTCCCTCAGACCGTTGGAGGGCCGGGCTGCGGCCCTGGGACGAGTTGGCTGCTAATCAGGACAGGGAGTGGTGGCAAAAACACCCGGCAGACCAGATAAATGTCCTAGGCGGGCTGCATGTGGCCTGCGGGCCATAGTTTGAGGACACATGATTAAATTTATGAGAATTATGCAGTAAAACAGGCCTGAGACTGAATCCTGGATCCTTCATTTAACTCTCTGGGTAACCTGGACAAGTTCGCTAATGTTCTGAGCTTCAGTTTTTATTACTTTTAAAAGCTATGTTGAGTAGTTTAATGTAACCATGTCAGACTGTGTATTAAAAAAAAAATCAAAATCAGCGCATTGTACCCCACATATGCATGAATGTATTAATGATCTATGTGTATTTAACTTAATAAATAAGAAAAGTAAAAAGAAAGAAAATAGAATATTTAAAAGTACTTATACAACAAAATAATTTATTCAAATGGGTGTGAACAGTAAAAAATAAATGAATAAAAATAAATAAAATGCTAACATGTGTATAGCTTACAGCCCACACCACTGTCACAGGATGGAACAGTGTAATGCCGGCTCCAGCACATGGCCTAGTACCAAGCAAGAGCTACACAAATGGGAGCCCTTAGGGAAGACCTGCCTGGGCATCAGAGAGGATTCTACACAAAACTTGGGCAGAAGGTAAGAAGGAAGAGGTCATTGCAGCCGACACTGCTCAGATGCAAGGAGTGAGCATGCATGTCCGTCTGTGTGCCCAGGGAAGGGAATGGCTTGCTACGGCAGAAAAGAACCACGGCAGAAGCTGGAGATGTAAGAAATGTGAAAAAATGAGAGTAATTAGCCATGTCCAGTACTTGGAGCACAGGTAGGAAGAGATCTACGTATGAGGGATTCAGTGCAGCATTGCTTGCAATGGAAACGAATGAATATACAAATAAAAAGAGACAGTCTTGATGTTTACCAAAAGGAAATTGGCTAAATGAGTTAGATATAGCCATAGGATGGAATTAGGCTACTTGGACATATTTTAAAGGAGGTATACCAGGCTTGGTACCCATAGTTCAGTGGTTAGGGCACTGGCCACACACTCTGGGGCTGGTGGGTTCAAACCCAGCCTGGGCCTGCTAAACAACAATGACAACTAAAACAAAAAAATAGTCAGGTGTTGTGGCAGACGCCTGTAGTCCCAGTTACTTGGGAGGCTGAGGCAAGAGAATCCCTTAAACCCACGAGTTTGAGGTTGCTGTGAGCTATGATGCCATGGTGCTCTACCAAGGGCGACATAGACTCTGTCTCAAAAAAAAAGGGGGGGGCGGTGCCTGTGGCTCACAGGAGTAGGGCACTGGCCCCTTATCCTGGAGGTGGTGGTTTCAACCCACTAGCCCCAGCCAAAAAAAAAAAGAAGGCGTATCAATTATATATAGACTTATATGGACAGATAGCTGCAACACAGTGTTAAGTGGAAATGCCAGTTGCAGAAGGGGTAATAAAATGATCCCAAATTTGTAAATTCAAAAGGAGCAGTAGAGAGGAATTTTTACCTATTTATAGTGATTACCCCTGGGGAGTGGCATGGGGTGGAAGGGTATTGGTGATGTTTTCCTTTCTACTCTGTATGCTGCTTCACGATTTAGATTCTTTATACAATAAAAATTTTGTGAAATTCTAATGCCCCAAAGGAGTTGAATAGGATATAAAAGAAGAGTTCATTGGGAGGTTATCGGTTACCTATGTAAAATCAGAGAAGTGGCACAGAAGAAGTAAGCAAAGGAGTGAGGGGACAGGGAGTCAGAAAGTGGCGGCTCTTCTGTGTCTACATGTCAGATGGGAGAGAAGGAGCCAGAGGAGGAAGATGTCGAGGGGTGCTGCAGGAGCCCTTCCCAGACAGGAGGTGCAGGGAGGAATAAGGGAAGAATAAGAGCAATCCAGTGGAAGGGACACATTTAGTAGGGAAGGAAGAGAGAGAGGAAGAGAGAAAGGCAAAAAGGAAGGAAAGGGAAGAGGCGGGACGGGGAGGGGAGGAAAGGAAAGGGAAGAGAGGAAAGGAGGGGGAGAGAAAAGAGGATAGTGGGTGGCAGTGCAGAGAGTTCTGAGAAATGATGGGTGGTCTCAAGAAAGTGGATAGGAAGTAATGTCCTGAATTAGGTGACATGAAGTGGGGCTGGTGGTAAGTTTGGGCTGGAAGGTGGAGGAGCTTGGACCTGAATTCCAACTGTGCTCAGAAGGGATTGGAGGGAGTTCCTTCTCCTTATTAGCCCCAGAACTGGGCAGAACTAGAGCAGCCCTCCCATTCCTGGACTCCCCGGTCCAGATTTCCAGGCTTCCTTGTGCCAACCATCCTTGGCTCTCTACAGCCTCGGCTCTTTGTTTTCTAGAGCATCCCTGGGGATGTGAAGGTGAGGAAGGGCAAGAGGGTGGGTGGCCCATGGCTGCAGCTACTAACAATGCTGCTTCCGGGTATTTTGTCCCTGGTGGAATAGGATTTTTTTGTGAAGGGGGGGAATGGGTGAGGCTCTGTAGAGTATGCTGGAAATGCCTGAAGGTCTTCAGACCCGTTCTTCTCTATACCCTGGGTCAGCTGGAGATTACCAAGCCATCTGTCCTGGTTTTTCTGTGTGAAACTAACCAATGACCCACAAGTACTGATGATTTCATTACTGCTGAAATCATCCTCAGTAAATGGTGCTGGGAATGTGGAAGGAGAGAAAGAGAAGGAGGAGGGGGAAAGAAACGGGACCAGGGAAAATGTGAGTCTCCAAATCTCAGAAAGAAGGAAAGAAGGGCAGGGGACAAAACAGAATGTGCACCCTGGAGCCCAACGGGGGTGTGGGGGGGGTGTGGGGGGTGTTAGAATACCGGGGAAGCACTTTAGTTGTTTTCTTTAGGCAGTGAGAAGTGGTAGGAGCCTCAAATTTTCACTACTGGGGCCCATCTTCTACCTTTCACTTCTACCTTTTCACACCTCACATGCACCCAGCTCCTCCTCCACTCTAGGCCAGTCTACAAAAGGTAGACTTTGGTTCAGAAGGAGCATCCAGCCCTATTTGGGAAAGTGAGGCAGGATAGCTCTGCTGGGCTGTGAAGATGATGTCTACACTGGGTGAAGTTCAGTCGGAAGCCGATCAGCACCCGCTGACGGGAATACTAACACTTAGCTACTGCTGCTTTAAGAATCAGAAGGTTCTGTGCCAACTGCAACAAGAAGAAAAGAGCCTGAAGGCTTAGTGTCTTAGAGCTGAAAGGAATCTTTAAAGTTGTCCAGACAGAATGCATCACTTCCTCCTCTCTGTCTCTTCGGCACTTTCTGCAGACAGCATGCTGTGTTATAATTTACTGTCAGGCATCTGTCAAGAAAACATATTTCACAGTTACATTGTCAAAGCATGGCATCTAGCACAGAATAGGTTTGGTGAATGTTTGTTGTGTCCCATCATGCACCTTCATTTTATCAAAAACATAGTCCAAGAAATTGAAGAGACATCCCAAGCTATCAATACTAACTTGCTGGGCTACCGATAACACTGGCCAAAGCCTTCTCTCAGCTGGTAGTGTTCAGGTGAAAACAGGAAGGCTTCCCACCATTTCCAGGAGATAGAGAGAAATTAGTTCCAACCACTTCTAAAACACTGTCCTGGGCAGGAGCAACCCGGAAGGTACCCTTTGGAAACAACATTATTACCAAAAGACATTTATCCACCTAAGGAGGCTAAGTTCCCAAAAGATGCTCTAGCCTATCTATAAAGTGTATGGTTCACGCTTTTTTTCTTTTTGCATTAAGAAGTTCCCCTATCAGGGCAGCACCTGTGGCTCAGTGAGTAGGGTGCTGGCCCCATATACCAAGGGTGGCAGGTTCAAACTCAACCCCAGCCAAACTGCGACAACAACAACAACAAAAAATAGCCAGGCATTGTGGTGGGTGCCTGTGGTCCCAGCTACTCAGGAGGCTGAGGCAAGAGAATCACCTAAGCCCAAGAATTGGAGGTTGAGGTGAGCTGTAAGGTTATGGCTCTCTACAGAGGGCGACAAAGTGAGACTTTGTCTCTGAAAAAAAAAAAGAAGTTCCCCTATCTCCTCCCTAAGCTCATTAAGCCTTCTCAGGCTGTTTATATGTAATCGTTTCTGGATTTTTCTCAGGCAAAAAGAGAGAAGGCAAAATCTTTCTGGGATGGTATTTGCTGAAATGTTTCCTCAGAACTCTAGTCCCCACATACATTCTTAGAAAGGAAAACATGGCTCTGTGGCCAAGAAAGATGGATCAACACTACACTTCCGGGCCCCTCTAGGGGACTCGCCACCATCAGCACACTAAGGCCCTGAGAAATCCTGCACTGAGCAAACAAGTTGAACTTTGCCCCACTCAGTATTGCACAAAATTATGTCACCAGGAAATACTTTATTTCATGTCACACTTAGGACAATGGCTCTCAGCCTTTTTTTGTTCACAGTACACTTTCAAATTCTGGAATCTGGGGTCATACACTTGAAATTGGTAATGTGCACACCGTGGGCAGACCTACTGTTATCACAGTCTCTCAATAGAACAGTCTGAGTGATGTGGTTTGTTCGGTGCCCTTCATTCCTGGTTAAAGGTTGACTTGAAGTTGGCTTTTCCCTAGCCGTGCTTTTTTATAAACTCCCAAATCCAATTTGCCCACCTCTTCCAGAAAAATTCTCCTCTTCCTTGGAATAACTTTGCATCACAGCACATGCTTCCTGTAGCCATCTGACCCCATTCTGCAAGACATCATGCCATCCGCTCAGCTCAGAGCTCTCTCCAACAGACATCATGCAACCCTGAGATCTTTAGCTGAAGCAAAAATAAATTTTCCTCACCTTGGAAAAAGTTGGGCAGCACATCTGTAAATGATTTAAACCACACAGATTGAGAGTGCTAGCCCTAGAACTGGTATTTCCAAGAAGTAAATTAGGAGGACTCTTGAGAAGACAAATTCCTAAGAATTTGGGGAATCTCAGGGCCAGCCCTTGCTTCTCAAGAGGCATGGAGGGCCAGGGGAAGAAGGGGTGCCGGGTGACTAGACCTCAGGGAGTCAGTGTCCAAAGTCCTCTAAAACACAGAGATCAAAAGTAATTTATAAATGCCATCCTCTTGTTTTCAATTATTTAAACAAATTTTATTGAAATGAAAAAGTGTTTATTTAACTACATGCTTGCTGGTTTTTTAACCACTTTATTGATGTATTAGTGATATACAAAAAGCTGTACATATTTAGTGTCTATAACTTGATGAGTTTGGAAATAAGTATACACCCATGACTATCACCACACTCTGTGTCATAAACTTACCCAACAACCCGACCCCAAGTCTCCTGATCTATTATTTTTTAGTTGTTTTTTTCTTTTTTATCATTTTTTTAGCTTAATTTGAGGGTATGAAGAATCAGGTTACAATGTCTGCGATTTTTAGGTAGAGACCCCCTTATAATTGTGTCCCACCTCAATCTATTATTTTTGTGTATGATAAGATCACAACATAAGCTCTACCCTCTTTAGCAAATTTTTAAGTATATAGCACAGTATTGTTAATGATAGGTGCTATATTTAATACCTATATTATAGGATCTATTATATTAGATCTCTAGGATTTGTTCAATTTGTAGAATTGAATCATTGTACATTTTAACCAATATTTCTCCATTTCCTCTTCCCTTCAGCCCTGGGCAACCACTGTTCCCCTTCTCTGCCTCTGTGAATTGGACTTCCTTAGAACCATCTCTTAAGTGGTACATGGTATCATGTATTTTTCTTTATGTACCTAGCTTATTTCTCTGCCATCATGTCCTCCGATTTCCTCCATATTATTGCAAATTAAATAATGTTCCATTCTGTGTTGACACCAGCCATTCTTTTTTTTTTTTTTATTTCAGGTTAATGTGAAGATGAGAACAACCAGGATGCCACGTGCTCTTTATCCGTTCATCAGTCGATAGACAATCAGGTTCTTTCCTTGGCTTGGCCGTTGTGGATAATGCTGCATGAACATGAGAGTGTATATCTCTTTGAGATCTTGATTTTGATCCATTTGGATATGTACCCAGAAATGGAACTGTGGGATGATATGCTAGATTCTATTTTTAAATTTTCAAGAACCTTCCTACTGCTTTCCATACTAACGGTACAATTTACATTTCCACTAACAGTGTACAAAAGTTCCTTTTTTCCCACACCCTTGCCAACATTTGCTATCTTTATTTTTTTGATAACAGTCATCCTAACAGGTCGCAGATGATATCTCACTGTGGTTTTGATTTGCATTTCCCTGGTGATTAGTAACGTTGAACACCTCTTCCTATGCCTGTTAGCCATGTGTCTTCATTGGAGAAATGGGTATTTAGTTCTTTCTTGATCTGTTTTGCATTGCTATAACAGAATACTACAGACTGGGTAATTTATAAAGAAAATAAATGTATTTCTTATAGTTCTGGAGTCTGGGAAGTCTAAGATCAGGCAGCTGCCTCTGGGTGCTTTATGGTAGAGGTATCCTGCTGTGTCACAATATGGCAGAAGGTGTCATTGAGGTGAGAGGTACCAAACTGGCTTTTGTGTGACAACAGACTCATTCTCATGGTAACCCTTTAATCCATCAACCCAAGACATAATTACCTCTTAAAGTCCCCACCTCTCAATATGTTGGATTAGACATTATATTTCAACATGAGTTTTGGAGGGGGCGAACATACAAATTATAGAAAGTTCCTTTGCCCATTTTTTTTGCTATCGAGTTGTAGGAGATTCTTGTATATTTTGGATATCAAAGCTTTGTCAGATATAAGGTTTGCAAATACTCTCTCCCATTCTGTAGGTTGCCTTTTCATTTTGCCAGTTGTTTCCTTTGTGTGGAGAAGTTTTAGTTTAATATAATCCAACTTCTGTTTTTTTTCCTTTTGTTACCTATGCTTTTAGTGTCATATCCAAGAAATCATTGACAAGGCATTTGTTATTTTTTATTAAATAAGCTAACAGAAAAATAAGATAACAATCAATACTCATTAGAGAAATCATGATGGTGAGAAATTGTGGAAAAAATGTGAAAATTGCTCTAATCATGAGTAGAGAAATCGTGAAAAAATATCACACAAGATGAACAAAATACTTGATTCTTTACCCTTAATATATTGAAATGTAACAATGTGTCAGGCATTGTCCTAGGCACTTTTTTTGTTATCTATTAAGTTTTATAGCATCCTTATGAGCTAGGTGTTATTATTACCTTATTTTATCGATAAGAACACTAAAATTTACAAAGATTAAATGACTTGGCTAGGACAGCATTAACAGTAACCAAGGCAGCTGGAATTTGAATCCAGCAGTCTGACTCTACAGCTAGTAAGCTGTTTATTGTCCCAAAGTGCTACACTTAAAAAGTTTTGTAATAGATGCTGGTGTATATTCTGACTTCAGAATATTATATGAAATGTGTGTGAAATACAAATCTGGGAAAGAAACACGAATACCTAAATGGGGGGGATTTCTAAAGGAGCTGGTAGAAATAACAAAACTAAATTATTCAGCCAGACCACATACTGAAATCTATTTCTTGCGTGCCCCAGCCACCTGACCTGTGGGTCCCAGGGTTGGTAAGTTGGCACAGCAAGGTTCCGGAGCAGGGTTCAGGAAGGAGTGAGGTAAGCTGCAGGGTGAGCCCCAGAGGGAGGAAGCTGGCAGGCATCCAAGGCAAAGTGGTGTGAGCCTGACAATGGAAACAGAATCCTTGCATCTCTGAGCTATTCAGAAGCCCACAGGTCACTCCATCTAACCTCCCACCCAAGGCGGGAGTTCCCTTTATGACACCCCTGTGGTATTTCTCCAGCCTTGTCCTGAGCACTCCAGAGATAGAGTTTGCTGTACTTATCAGACAGCCTGTTCTACTGCTAACACCCAAATATTAGAAACCTTTTTTCCTTTTAATTTGACAAAACATGGCTCCTGGTGATTTCTGCCATGGGCCTAGGTTCTATATCTAGGGAACCCGAAAATGACATTTGACCCCCCTCTCCTATGACAGGCTTCAAAACTTAGAAGACTCACTGGGTCTTTTGGCATCAAGCTGAAAAGATTGGCTTCTGTACACATTCCTCATGGGACAGGTTGTGTCCCTTTACCACTTGAGTCATCATCCTGTTGGCCAAGGCCAATGGTGTCCCTTTCAGGATCTAGCCCAGGGCTGCCACACGGTAGTAGGCACGATACAATTATTTGAATTGAACTGAGCAAAGAAACCTCAAGAGGAAAATATGGCAATGAGAGCCCAGCCCTTGACAGCATTGCTTAGACAGCATCTGGAGCCATCTCTTGACTTGGAGCCCTTTTCCAGACCCTCTATGGAAGGAGATATTTTCCCCACATGCCACAGTTGGGGGTTGTGGGCACTGATCTCTATCTCAGCTTTGAAAGAGGTATTTCAGGGATCACTGTTATGACCTCAGGGCCTAGCCAAGGTCTGGCCCACCAGATAACACTGAACGAATGAGTGAGCAAGAGGAGCCTATTGTGTACCCACTGTGTGCAGGTTCTTAAGTGTGCTCCATGTATTACCTTATTCAAACCGTGAATGGACCCATTTTATAGATAAGTTAACTGAGAATCTGAGATAACAGATAAGAAACTTGCCCAAAGTGACTCTGCTAGTAAGTGGAAAAGCCAAGATTCAAACCCTGACTTGCCTTTCTCTAAAGCCCATGCTTTTACCCACATCATACTACCTCCTTCCTGAAGGTAAAAAAGAAAGACAAACCGATAAGGAGGCAGATGGAAAGACAGACAAGAAAAAGAAAGAGCATGTGAGCTTTGTGACCTGTGACACTTCCTGCTAGAGAGAGCACCGGGGCCTGTGTGAGAGAATGGCCCCCTAGGCTAGGTCCTTCTGGGCAGCCTGGCTTCATGGTGTCCCCTCCTCCATCTCAGGCTTTTCTTCAAGATCCTGCCTGCTAGCAAGGACACTATTGTCTGGTTCTTGTCCCAGAACAGACCACAAGGCTTTACAGGGTGGATGCCCAGCTTTGTGCTTCACCCCTGCCCTAAAAGAAATCGCAGCTGGAATCCAGTATCCCAGGTGCACACACACTAATGAAGAATGCTGAGCAGCACCGGCTGCCCCAGGCAGGGGAGGAGCCAGTGTCTGCATCACATCTTTGCTTGCCAGCCCATTCTTCTCAGGGCAGCCAGAGAGAGCTCACTAAAATGTAAACCCAATCTCATCACTTCCCTGTTCTTCTTGAAACGCTCATGGCCCTCCACTGCATTTAGAATATAATCTAAATTCCTCTGAGTCCCAGAAGATCTCCTTCCCCCCTTGCCAGCCTTGCTTGGTGGCCCCTTGCTCCTGCAGGGGCCAATCGTCAGAGCCTCAAGCCCCTGCCAGCCTTGGGGCCCTCTGGCTGGTCTCCCTGCCCAGAACAAACTCCCCCCTGCTTCTCCTCCTACCAGGGCCTTCAGGGAGGCCATCCCTTGACCGCAGGCCAGGTATAGCCCCTGGTTATATGACCCCAAAGCCCCTCTATTCCCTCACTACACACTTTTAATTAATTTATTCAAAGTTGACCTTTCGTGATAGAATCTAAACTCCATGAGAGTGTGGACTGGATTTGATGATGTGCTTACCACTCCTTCCACAGAGCTGTAGTGATAATGAAGAAATATTGAGAGTTATGTAGGTATCCCAGCCCAGATCCTTGCTCTAGTCAGCTATACATCTCAGACAATGCCCTCTTGATGTCCAGGCCTCAGTTTCCCCACAATAAATGGAGGCAGCTGGGCTGAGTCATGTCTGAGGTCTCTTGTGACTCTAATGCTCAAGGTTCAACAACCTGAGAACAGTAATAGTGTATTTTCAGCCCACAGCAAAATCATTTTGGAGCACTACCCCTGAAGGAAGACCCTGGGAATGTAACTCCCTCCCCTGGTGTGGGCTGTGTATACACAACAAACCCAAGAAATCATCATAAATCATTTCAAGTGGAGCTGTCTGGGTTGAAACAACAAGACAAAAATACCTCTGGGCACGGCTCCTCCGGGCCCCCACCCAGCTTAGGAGAAACAGGGTGAGCTAATGCTGTGCCCTCTGAAGAATCAGTTACTAGAATTTTCTTTCTGTGTTGGGTCCCTCGATGGGGTCTTCTCTCTTGCCTTCATATTTCTAATCTCTTCTGGTGCCTTTCAGTTTTCCAGTGGAAATGGCCTGAGAAGACACAGGACTGGGTTCTAGGTCAGCCACTATGGAGAGGGTGTAACCCTCTATAACCACTTCCTTCATCATACGCCATATTCTTGGCTCTGTTGCATGGAGATTATAATGTGCTCTAATGACCTTGAAAAAACGCAGAGGGGAAATATTTCTAAAACCTTAAAAGGCTATACAAAGGCAGGGATTACTTTTGGCCGTTATAGCCAAATTGCTCGCTAAATAAACCTCATCCTGAAGTGTCACACAGGTGACATCTAGAGTCTCAGCATTTTCTCTCTAACTAGAGAATGAAAAACGTCTTGGTCCCCAGGTCAAACATTTGCGTAGCAGGTGGTTGAATCACCCTAACCTGGCTCAGCTTGCCATAAAGGTAGATCTAATTCAAGACCTCTGCAGTGCCCCTGAGCTGGGGTCAGAGGCCCCAGCTCTAAATCAGATCTAATCCCAAGAGCTATCACCAGGTACAAGGAAGCCGCAGCCCCTGTGATGCTGAAAGATTTAAACTCACAGTATAGCATTGATGCCAGACAGGCCTTGGTCGAGTTGCTCTCTCTGCCACTTACCAGTTGCAGAGTTTCTGCTTCCTCTTCAAAGAAATAGAGTTGACTGATCTCAATATTGAAGGAGGATGCTGCATGTAAACATTTAGCTTGGTGTATATGTTACAAACGAGGCATTCAAAAAGTAATGTTAATGCAGAAGTTCTTTTCCAAATCCAGAAGCCTGTCTGCCTTGGCATACCTGCCTGTCCACCCAGCCTTGTCCGAATTCCCTGAGTATTCTTACCACATTCTGCCTTATCGAACCTTTGCCTTGCCCCTCTTGTTTTCTCTCACAACTCTACCAAAGACTCCCACATCGTCCTTATAACTCCCCTTTATTCAGTATTGCTCAGGAAGTACTCAAAAAAGTTCTCAAAAAAGGAGCCTCTTGGTCAATAAGCATATCCAGGCAAGATGGCAAAAGAAACACATGCCAGAACTATTTGGAGCTAAGACTTTTAGAACCAGCTTTGCCACTGATGACAATTGCCATGGTATTTAACATCCCACAAACCTTAGTCTTCCTAGCTATAGAACTAAAGCATCGATTTTGTTTTTATTTATAAGCCTTTTCTTCTACCTAAACAAAACTTTCCCTCTGATAAATAGTTTACAGAAATCTGATATATAAAATATTTAACAAAATACAATCTGCCGTGGATATAGGGGGGCTATTATCTGACGGGCTTTCTCACTTCACATGGTTTTGCCCCTTCCCCTCATCCCCGGGGCAGCCCAGGAGTCCCCCGCATGTCCCCAAGGCTTCATTGAGTTCTACTTATGTAACCGCTCTGTGCCTCAGATTTCTGTGTTGAAAGGGGATTATAACTAGTTCTACTTCACAGGGTTGGCTGTGAACATTAAATGAGTTAATACAGGTAAAGCTCCTGGCACAGGGCCTGGCCTACAATAAGCGCTCAATAACTATTAGGCATCACGATTTTTCCTACTACTGCTTGCTTGTTAAGGTGTTTGCCATCCAGAAGCAGCAGAATCTGTGATCCTGTGGCAGCACCATGTAGGGGGTTGCCAATGACCCCCCGCTCCTGCCCTCCCCCTCCCCTGTCTCCAGGGACACAGAAAGAGGTAAGCTGCTATCTCACAAACTGGGCAAATGCTGTTTCTACTGAAAGCATGTGTTTTATCCAACAATATTCCTGTCACCCCTAGTTTTATTTGACAACACTTACAAGCTGCCTTTCTGCATGCCAGGGTTTTTGTGTGAGTTTTTTTCTTCTGATACCTGTCTTTCCAGTTGATACTCCTAGTCTCAACCCTGTGAGTTCCTGAAGTATCTGCACGAAAGTGATGGACAAATGGTTGTTTGTCAAATGAGGACGTGGCCCTGACTGGGGAGATGAGAAGATAAGAGTCTGTTGAACACCTGCCATGTCCCGGGTCTTTTTTAGGCACTTTAGGTACAAAGGTGAACAAGAAACTGAGACTTGGTGGGGACATGTATGTCCACAGAAAATTTTATGTGGTTGGGAGGTGTGCATTCAGGGGGTGGTACAGCCCAGTCTGGTGTTCATAAAAACCTTCTAGAGCAGCGGTTCTCAACCTGTGGGTCACAACCCCTTTGTAACAATGAAACTACATCCTGCATATCAGATATTTACATTACAATTCATAACAGTAGCAAAATTACAGTTATGAAGTAGCAAGGAAAATAATTTTATGGTTGGGGGTCACCACAACATGAGGAACTATATTAAAGGGTCGTGGCATTAGGAGGCATTAGGAAGGTTGAGAACCACTGTTCTAGAAGGAGATAATGCCCAAGCTGAGTCATGAAAAAGGAGAATGAGTAAGCAAAAAAGATACTCCAGACAACAGCTATAGAGAAAATACTTGCACTAATAATGCCATCCAGGCTAGCAACCCATCCCATTACTTATCTGACAAATATGTATCATGACCTACTATAAGCCAGCCACATCCTCATATGGGCACAGCAACCACAAAGAAAAACCAAGCCCCAGCCCTGTGGAGCTCACCTTCTACAGAGTAGAGAGCCTTCCTAGGAAAGGCTACAGGAATTACATGGAAAGAAAGATCCATGGGAGCCAAGGGTGAAGGAGGTGCAGTGGGGCATAGAAAGGGAACGAGGGCACAGAGAATAAGACTTCAGCAGAGTTGGAGTCAAGAGACGGACAGGGTGGAACCCCAGGTGAGGTGGGGCTCAAGGGAACAGCACGTACCAAATTATTTATCCAAGAGATTTCCAAGAACACTTCTGTTTGCTTCCATTAATTTGCTCCTAAAAGGACACATAGCACTTTTTTGGGAACCAACTATTTTTCCTTTAATAAGCTCTTTTATAAACAATTATTGAAGGGACATTTGACATAAGCAAATCTTAAACTGATCCCAGCATTAATCTTGTCTTCATGATTAATAGACCAGAGTCATGTTTCATAGAACTTTTCATTCTGAGAAGTTAATTCGAAAAAAATTTAATTTCACTTAAGGGAAATGACTTTGAGTATGGTACATGGGAAAGAGTTAAAGATTTGAAATAAGAAGATCGAATTTGAATCTTAACTTCTTACTAATTGGGTTTCCTCTCTCTGAGCTGGTTTCCTCTTTGGTAAAACTAGGGTCCAACACCCACCACAAAACAGGAGTGTCCCATGAGATAACAGATGGGAACACGATCTGCAGACGGTTAAGCATATAGAAGCCATTTGTATTTATTTTAATAATTTCCTTTCTTTGTTCCTTTATTTTCCTTGCCGCCAGGCATAATGAAATGATAGTAATTGGATCATTTCTGTGTCTCCTGTTTGTTTTATTTTGAAGAAGGGAGGATAAGTATATAACAATGACATTATAATTCTTTGGAGGCTCAGAGTGTCACCAAGGAATCTTCAATGCCATCAGCCAGCAAAACCCATTTCAAGAGCCTGCTGGAGCTGCCTTGATATATGAAATGAGCAGCTGGGCTCTCTCTGCTTACAGACAGCCCTTCTGAGCTAGAGTCCAGCCACCAGGACCCCACTGGCTGTCCTCGGATGCCTGGAGCTGTGAGTTTGTTCTGGTGGACCCCATTTTAGATCCCATCCCCCTCTCTGTCCTTTCCTCCATCTGACCCCCCCACCCCCAGGTTCCTTCTTTCACATCTGAATCCACCATGTGTGTCCCTAGTCATATTGGTTAAGGACTCTATTCCTCTGGCTCTTTAAAAAAAAAAAATTATTGATACATAACATTCCTACACATTTACAGGGTATGCGTGATATTTTGTTACATGCATAGATTACGTAGCGGTTAAGTTGGTATTTGGGGGTGTCTGTCACCTCAAGTATTTATCATTTCTATGTGTTGGGAATATTTCAAATCCTCTCTTCCAGCTATTCTGAGTTATACAACATATCCAATATGTGGTTATTAACCATAGCACCCTACTCCGCTATCAAAGGCTAGAAGTTATTCCTTCTCTCTAACTGCATGCTTGTACTAGAGTTTTTTAAAATCCGTGAAACAGACACGATAAAAAGATTCTGCCCCATAGGATTGTTTTCAAGATTAAAGGTGATCATTTGTTTCAAGAACTTCCTACGACCCCAGGGCAATTATAAAGACTCAGGAGGCAATGTCCTTTATACTCACCCTCCTCCTCCCTCTGCCACTCCTCTCCTCTCCCCCTCCCTCCCTCTCTCTCCTCCTCTCACTCCCTTGTCACTTCCTTCTTTCATCCTCTCTTTCCTTTCTTTTCTTCTCCTCTTTCCCTCCTTTTTCTCTTTCTCTCCCTCTTTCTCCTTTTTACTGGCCCTTCCTTCTTCCTTCCCACTCATCCCCCTTCCTTCTATCTTCCCTCTCTCCTATTCTGACCCTCCTATGCCCAGCCCTGGGTCATGGGAGCTCACTGCAGAGGCAGACACAGGCCCAGCTCCTGCTACGGCCGGGCTCTGCCAAATGCAGCCAACCGGCACTTGACGTTAGGGTACTTCTAGGACTTGAATTCGCATTTGTGGAGCCGCTAGTCATTATTTTGGGGAACTATAAGAGGCCTAAAGTCCCTGAGGACTGGGCAAAGATAAATATTGTAGTGCCTGTCTTTGCTAAAAAGGGAAGAAGATTAATTCTGGTCATTTTAAGCTGTTCTTTTAATACTTGTTCAATTGCCCACTAAGTCCCTTTTTGATCTGCAAGTGCTGGGACTCAGCTGAGCCCTGAAGTTCTTCCCATCCTTCTTCTGTCCTTTATTTCTTTCCCAGTTTGAATTTGAATCCCATCCTGACACTCACAGACTTTTTCTCTCTCCTCTGCTGGACCCTGTGCTCTGCGGGGACAGGGTTAGGGTCTATTCACAAAGCTCTGCCCAGTTCCTCTGCGCTGTCTTAACCCTATAGCTTAAGGACTAGGAAGAGAGGATAAGAGGATATAGATTCAGGAAAGCTCAGGATTCAGTACTGTTTGTGCCCTTTGTTGTTATGACCCTGCACAAATTGTTTAAATTCTCTGCATCCATTTTCCCATTTCTCATTCAGCACATCCGAGCACCTGCTGTGTCCCAAGCCTATATAAGGTGCTAGGGGCAGAGTGGTGAACAGATAGGAAGTCTTTGCCTGCAAGTCGCTTAGAGTTGGGGAGGGGGGGAGGATAGCTAGCAATTAAATGCACAATCACAATAAGAGGTTTTGATGAGCACTATGAATAAAGCATTCAGCAGCCAAGCTAACAATGGCAAGGTGGGGAAATAGGGAGACCTATTTCGATACAGAGAACAGAGACACCTCAGAGCTGCATTTCTCTGCCTCAGCACCGTCCTGGGCCCAATAATACCGTGATTGTTGCTGATATCATCATCATTTCATATCTGCCTTTACAACTGGCCACTGACCCCTTGGTAGCTGGTAATCACATCTGTAACCCCAGCTCACAGCACAGGAACCTCTGCAGCAAAAAATCTAAGACACACCTGCACAGGCAGGACTGAAAAGACATCAAGGTCACGTAAATGACTTGGCTTTGGTTTGACCCCAGGTACTCCCAGTCCTCAAAGAGTTGCCATCTATTTAGAATTAGGCTCCTCTAGTGGAGAAAGAGGCGGCTCCCTGCTGCCCTGCTGAGACAAGGCTACACGAAGGCTCATTCCCCAAGGGGAGTGGCTGGGGAGAGACAATATTGCTTTTGGGCTTCCTCTTCTCCCTGGAACAATAGTCGGGGCTTTTCCTCTTCCCATTTGGCTGGTTTGAGGCCCCTGATTCTCCTTTCCATGTCAGATCTCACTTCTGTGCAGTCTTTGTGGCCTGCCTAGCAGATCCGGGGGCATTTGTTTTCAGATTTCCATGTGGATCTGTGGCGAGCAGGCTGGCACTTCAGTGCCTCTCTGATTCTTCCTGAGCACTTTGTGGGACTAGTTTCTATCTCACAAAACTGGCTACAAGGGAAGAGACAGAGTCAACCTTCTCTAGAACCCCTCCTTTCTCTTTCTCTCCACCTGTCCCCACCTCATCACCCTCAAAGTCCATGTAGATCGAACAGTCCAAGATCCATGTATCTTTACAGAGCCCTGAGTAATTCCTCCGTGGCACAGATAAAAGCAAATCAAGAAGGGCGTCTCTCTTAGCAATTTCCTTTCCTAAGAAATTATTTCAAATACCTTCCAAGACCTTGATTGCCCCACGTCCTGGCAATACCTGTCCGAGTTTCCTATTGCTTCCAGATCCTGTGTTGAAGCAATTTTGGCAGGAGAAGATAGGCTCTGATTTGAAAAACAGTATTTCCTGAGAAAGTGTGATGTACAAGACTCTGTGGAGGCTACAAAAATAAACAAGACCCACTTCTCTGAGAGTTTCTATAGTATCTGCAGAAAAGTGATGGACAGATGGTTGTTTGTGAAATGAGGACATAGCCCTGAGTGGGGAGATGAGGAGATAAGAGTCTGTTGAACACCTGCTACATACCAAGCGTTTATTAGGCACTTCAGGTACAAAGGTGAACAAGAAACTGAGACTTGGTGGGGACACGCAGGTCCACAGAAAATTTTATGTGATTGGGAAGTGTGCATGCAGGGGGTGGTACGGAGCCCAGCCCGGTGTTCACAGAAACCTTCCAGGAGGAGATGATGCCCAAGCTGAGTCATGAAAAAGGAGAATGAGTAAACAAAAAGGATGTTCTAGACAACAAATATGGGCATGAAAAGGCATGCAGTCTGCTGGGAACTACAGGCAATTGGGCATGACTAAAATGTCAAGAAATGTGGAAAGTGGCAAAGGATGACAGTAGACAGTCAGGAACTGGGAATTCAGTGTGGCAAATGCAGAAATGAGCTGCCCAGACCCTGCTGCCCAGTTGTCACTCCTTGGGGTGTGCCTCAGTGGCAGAGAACCACCTAGCCCAGCCCAAGTCCCCTCCAGTGAGTGAGGGAGGCGGCATCAGAAGACATGGCCATTTTGATCTTCTGTGGGGTGACACCAAAGGACAATGCTCACTCCCAACTGGGTTGCGTGAGGGTTTGTCAAGTCTGTTCCAACTTCTTCATCTGCTTACTCCTGCGTTCTCCCCCTTCTTCTCACAGGTATTGATACCCATAAATATCTGACACCCCAAATCCTAGCTCCATCCACGTCTGCTCCTATGAGCCCAGCCTATACCAGCCTGAAATTGCACACTGGGGGTTGGCCCTGTTTCATTGCCAAAAATGTCCAGTCATTTTTCCTTTGCAACACAGACATTCTGGGAGCAATTTACCCAGATTGTGACATTCTTCAATGTGTGTAGGCTACCTGGGCCACAGACTATGAACAAGTCTCCTAGTTCACTACAGAGAACTGGCTGTAACTGGCTTTACAATATATTCTTTCATCATTCCTCTCTTGCTCTTCCCCATTACCCATATTTCCATGTGGAAGAACATCTGAAAAAAAAAAACCAATAGATCTCTTCATAGAAGGAAGAGGAATTTGTCTGGTCAGTTTAGGAGAAGAGATTTGAGATTCTTGACACACCTCCTTCTCTCGGGATAAGCTACCAAAGGAAAGGGACCGCCATGCAATCTGTGCTCAGGGACACACAGAAGCTTGGTGGAACAAATTCTCTGCCTTCTGAAAAGACTTTGGTGGGAAGCGTTTCCAAGATCACTGAGCCCCACAGCTAAGCAATATTCCCTAATCTAACTTTGAACAGCATCAATGACGGCATTTTGATTGCCAACTATCTGACTCCCTCACCTGATTCAGTTAGTTCTGAACTTGGATGGAGAAATGGGCTTACTATTTTCTAAGCACTCTAAAACACCCTAACATTCCCAATCCTATAGCTTAAAATGTCTTAATGTATCAACTTCTTAGTACTCAAGGAATATTGGTAACCACTATCGAAAAATAAACACAGGCAGCCAGGCACAGTGGCTCCTGCCTGTAATCCTAGTACTCTGACAAGGCAAGGCAAGTCGATTCCTTGAGGTCAAGAGTTTGAGGCCAGAATTGAGCAAGAGCAAGACTCTGTCTCTACTAAAAGTAGAAAAGCTAGCTGGGTGTGATGGCGGATGCCTGTAGTCCCAGCTACTCAGGGACCTGAGACAAGAAGATGGCTTGACCCTAAGAGTTTAAGATTGCTGTGAGTTGCAACACCACGGCACTCTACCCAGGGCAACAGAATGAGACTCTGTCTCAAAAAAAAAAAAAATGCACATTTGCTCTATCTGAAAGATATCCTACCAACAAGAATGATGTATACATAATTCTACAGAAGGCTTCACTCAGGGTCACCGAGAACCATGGACAGAAGCCATGGGCATGAGTCCATGGACAACATGATTTATTAACTGCTTTAAACTGCATGAAAGAATATTGCTTCAGTGGTAAGCCACAGCATGTTTATACAGGAGAGAAACCAGTGAACTCAACCTTTGAGTCTTTGCATTAGGAATCCGGCTGAATATTTTGAATGTGAAGACTAACAAAACACTTCTAAAAAGATTTAAATGTCCTTTTCTCTAATGTAGATTTAAAAAAAAAAATCAAACAAGTATCTTTCTTGAATCATATACTGGAAGTTAAACAAAATGATGGTGTGTCAGGGCTTAAAGAGCCACAGACTCTGTTGCTGACACAATGTGCCAACACCAACTGGCTACAAAACTTCAATCCCGCCATTTTAACTCTCTCAGCTTCAGTGTCCACATCTGTCAAATGGCCGTAATAACACCTTACATGCTTTGCTCACAAGGGGTCTTATGAGGATCGAGTTGATGTTTTATTACAAGTTATACTAAGTGATACCACTTACTGGGGCTGTGTCATGAAAACACTGCTAAGCCCTTGATCGCTCACTCTGTGAGGTTTATGCTGTGATCCCCATTTAACAGATGCAGAAACTGAGGTGCACAGAGTGTAATGTTCCCAAGATTCTCACAACTAATAAGGGTGAGTTGGATCTTGAACCCAGATCCCCTACCTGTCTGACCCCAGTTCCATGCCTGTAACCCCTTTACTGTATACCTTATATACTGAAAATAATGTAGTAGAGTGGGAATAATACTGAGCAGTAGATATATTCTCAGCTCTACCTCATGTGAGTCACTAACATTCTCTGGCTCCTATGTGTGGAAGATAGGATAATGGTCCCACAGGTATCCATGTCCTAATCTCTAGAACCTATGAGTATGATATGATCCATGCCAAAGGGGAATTAAGGTTGCTAATCAGCTGACTTCAAGATACGGAGAGTATCCTAGATTATCCAGATGGGCCCAGTGTAATCATGAGGGTCCTTAAAAGTGGAAGAGGGAGGCAGAAGAAGAGGTCACAGAGATACGATGTAAGAGGGACCCACCAATTCTGGCTCTGAATATAGAAAAAAGAACCATGAGCCAAGGTATGTGGGCAGCCTCTAGAAGGAAAGGCAGCCTTGCTGGCTTGGTGATTTCAGTCCAGTGATACCCATGTTGGGCTTGTGATCTACGGAGCTGCAGTACAATAATGTGTGTTGTTTTGAGCCATTGGTCAATGGTAACAAACACAGAAAATGAATACACCATGCCCCTGTTTGTAAAATAGAGGTGTTGGGCTTAAAGCTGATTTCTGTGGCATTTCTACCGCTAACATCCTCTCACTATGTACTCTATACTGATAAGTAGTTCCTTCTAAAAGCACGGGGAGGAACACAGAAATAAATGACAAGAAGTTATTCATTCCTAGAACATAAAAAAGCACAGAGCCAAAGTCTCAGCTCATGTCTACCCCAACTCAGACAAAATCGCTTCCCTGGCCCTCACTTTCCCAGGCTCCTCTTCTTAGGCCATTGGGTGACTCAGGGGCCCACTGAAGGCTGGCAGCACTTTGAGCCTGACACCTTTTGTTCCTGAGAGACTGCCTCCTTGATGCAGCTTGATAAACATTGATCCAAAGTGGCTAGTTAGTTTAACATATGAGAAAAGAGAGGAAGCTCTAGGAACTGAGAACACGGGGTAGCCCCTCCTCTCCCTCTCCCTCTCTCTTTCTCTCTCTTTCTCTGCCAGAGCAATATGCAAGCCTTTTCTGTTCCATATCATATTTTCAGGAGCCAGGATGACTTAGGGCAAAGGAGTCAGTCAAGTGTGGAGGTTGCTGGTGACTGATTAAGAGGTCACTACCTGGGAAACAAAAGTATTTAATCATCCTTTGTTTTTTCTCCAAAGTCTGGATATGGACAACTGGAGGAGGTCTATGTAGAGGGGAACAGAGAACCGGGATCTCTGTACATCAAGGGAGGTGATATAAGCCCAGCATTTCTCTGGGCTGGACCTCCAAGGAAGCTTGGGCAGGGGTACCAGGCAGCGGCAAGTGGCTTGAAGATCTCTGCAGGATGCTTCCCACAGTCTTTGTCACTGACTATGACAGTTCAGTAGGAACGGATGACAGACGTTTCTAGCTGTCCATTTTCATGCCACCATTTCTATGTGTGCCATAGGCATATACCCTCTCTACCATACTTTTCATTAAATTTTTCTTTAAATGCCTTTTTGCTTCAAGAAACTTCTTTTTAAGAGAAATTTTCAATCATTACTTACAATTAAAATGTCTACTTTTATAAGAGATTTCTAGATTAGGTCCCTGTTCTCACCCTCTTCAGGGAGGAGTACAATACCACCCTGTACCTACCATGCACACTGCCTTAAGTGGATCCTCAGCAGGTTCTGACCAAAGCAGAGTGCTGTGTGTCACTTCCTGGCCAGAGCATTTAATCACTGCTGAGAGTCTTTCCAGAGCTCCTTCCAGTGTTCCAGGTGGATACACTCAAGGATTCACCTTGAATCCAGATTACTGAATCACCAGATGAGTGCAGTTGCCCTAGAGCTGTGCATTTTTTAAGTGCTGTTACCAGACCAGCAGCATCAGCATCACCTGGGAACTTGTTACATATGCAAATTCTCAGGCCCTGCCCTGGACCTAAAGAATCAGACATTCTAGAGGTGGGGCCCACAGTGTGTGTTTGAACAAGACCTCCAGGGGACTGTGGTGAATGCTAAAGTTTGAGGCCAATGTTATAGACATGGGAAGGCCTATAGAGTCATCTAGACACACAGATGCCTTCACATGAGCAAGAAAAAAACTTTATTGTATTAAGTCATTGAGACAGTTGGGTTGTTACCAGGATATAACTTACCTTATACTGACTGATATGCTACTATACATAAAACAAGTTCAGCCCCTACTCCCCCAAAATGGAAGGTAACTGTAAAGTATAAACATACTAAAAACAGTTTTATTAAATTTGGCTGTTACTACATGCTAAAGGCTTTCAGCCTGAGGTCTGATACAATTTTGATGGAAAAAAAAAAATGAGTACCATGTTTCCCTGAAAATAAGACACTGTCTTATATTTATTTTTTCTCAAGAAGACATACTAGTGCTTATTTTCAGGGGATATCTTATTCTCCATGCCGAAATGCATCACTAGGTCTTATTATCAGGGTAGGGCTTTTGTTTAACAAATGCATAGAAATCCTGTTAGGGCTTATTTTTTGGATAGGTCTTATTTTGGGGGAAACACTGTATCAGCTTGGCACCCATAGCACAGTGGTTATGGTGCTGGCCACATACACCAAGGCTGGCAGGTTTGAACCCAGCCCTGGCCAGCTAAACAACAATGACAACTGCAAAACAAAATAGCTGGGTGTTGTGTTGGGCACCTGTAGTCCTAGCTACTTGGGAGGCTGAGGCAAGAGAATCACTTGAGCCCAAGAGTTTGAGGTTGCTGTGAGCTATGACACTATGGCACTTTACCAAGGGAGTAAAAAAAGGAAATATGAGTATCAAACTGAGACTTCTTCCTTGAGGAAGAAATGCTGAGTCAGAATTGGAAAAAGAATAATTCTGAGTCTGCAATTCAGTGGTGTTTGATGACTTGTCATTTTACCACCTGAAATCATCCCAGGTGCCACTAGAGTTACATGATCTAGCTTCTGGGAAACACTGATCTCATCAACCTCTTTGTTCTGTACTTGGGAAAGGCTATAATCCAGAAATGTGAGTGTCCTTAACCCAAGGTCACACAGTCGATTAGAGGCAAAACTGAGATCAAAACCCAGGCATCCATCACTCCTGGTCTTGGGCATGTCTCTTCCTAACACCCAACAAGCTTCAGTCTTTCAGTAGCCATCGAACACACATCTCCAATTCAGCCCCAAGTCTTACTGCAGAGACCAGGACAGCTGATGTGAAATACAGAGAGCTGTTGAAAGGAGATGCCTGGGCTGGTCAGGGGAGCCAAAGGTAAATTCAAAGCCCACTGTAACCTCCTCTATACAGGGGACCGTGGAAGTGGTCAGGAAAATCTAGAGAAGCTGCTGATATATGAATAAGAAGAGGAGACAGAGAATGCATCCTGTGCATTAGTTCTGTGGCTGCTCTAACATAGTACCACAGACTTGGTGGATTAAAACAGCACAGATTTATCCTCTCATTGTTTTGGAGTTCAGAAGTCTGAAATCAATATCACCGTATTGGCAGAGCTGGTTCCAGGGGAGAATCCCTCCCTTGCTTCTCCTTCTGGTAGTTGTCAGACTCCCTTGACTTGTGGCCACTTCACTCTAACCTCTGCTTCACGTTGCCACCTACCTTTTGTCTGTGAACTCCCTTTGCCTCCCTTTTAAAAGGACACTGAGATAGCATTTAAGTCCACCTGGATTATCTAAAACAATAGGTATCTAAAACAATACCTTCATCTGCAAATCTTCAATTTGATCACATCTACAAAGACCATTTTTCTAAGTAAAGTAACATTTACTTTATTCCAGAGATTAGGACATGAGTATCTTTGGCAAAAGAGGCGTGTTTTTCAGCCTCCAAGAATCAACCAAGGAGATTCTAAGATTCTAGCTCAAACTCTACCACCAGCTCTCTGACCACTTAGGCCTCTCTGAGCCTCAGGTTTCCCTCTTGTAAAATGAGAGTCACTTAATGCAAATCCCTGCCTTAAATCCCCTCTCTTTTAAGTACCTAAAGATGTTTTCTGTTTCCCTGACTGAGAACAGTGTTTGTTGTAGCACTATGCAGCAATTTTTAAAGTTGTTATTGTAGGGGTGAGGGGAAATTTCTCTTACTCCCTGGAAATTTGCTGAAAGATAAACTCATAGTTAAGGCAGATTAATAAGAGGAAGAAGGCAGGCATGATGGCCCACACCTATAACCTTACTCTGGGAGGTCAAGGCAGAGGGTGGCTTTAGGAGTTTGAGACCAGCTAAGCAAGAGCAAGATCTAGTCTCTACCAAAAATAGAAAAAAGAATGGCCAGATATGGTGGCACCTGCCTATAGTCCCAGGTACTTGGGAGCTCGATTGCTTGAGCTGAGGAGTTTAAGGTTGCAGTGAGCTGTGATGGATGACACCACTGCACTCAGCCTTTAGCTGGAGTGACAGAGTGAGACCCTGTCTCAAAAATTTACTATGTGCATGGGGAGAATCAGAGTGATTACTCAATATCCCAACAAGATCTAGATATTTTTATACCTACCTTTTAGGAGGAGGGAGATGAGGAGTAAAGGTAATTCTGTTTAGGGACCATAAATAGTTGCTAGGGAAAATGAATAGATAGTTGGGAGAATGAATGGATGGGGGAAACAGATTTATAAATTAACTTGAGACAAGTGTTATGGTTAAAATTATTTGGGCCAGCTCTGGTTGCATTCTTGATTTTCTTTCCTGTAATATAGTGAGATACAGCAGGGAAGGGAAGGGAAGCCCATTGTTGTTTTGAAGGGTCTGTCTGATTATACAGAAAGCCCCTTAAAGGGCCTGTTGATTCTAAGGGCCTTTAATTTAAACTACTCTTTAAATCAAGAAGTCACATTTTGAGGTGACATTTCCTGAGCACCGTCCATATAAATATATATGTACCAACATGGAAGACATATTATTGGCATATAAAAGGAAGTCACAGAACAATATGTACTATAGAGTCTGATTCATGTTTATTAATAAAACATAAAACAATCTGATACATTTTCTACAGATTTATGTGATCCTTAGGTTTATACATAAGTCTATAGATTTTCATAAATGTCTGAAAGATTCACAAAAAATTGCATCATTACCTCTGGGAAGTGCCTGAGTTAGAAGTGGGGTAGAGGGACAGTGGTAAGAAAGAATTTTAAATTTACCATATTGTTTTAAGTTTTTACAAGGAAGATACATTTATTTACCTGTGTGGGTAAAATTTAATTTTAAAGGAGACAGCATAACAACACCAACAACAAAGGAAATGGAACAGGAAAGTTATGTGGGAAGTATTTTGAGGCATCTAAAGGGCCAAGCTAAGAGTTTGCGCTCCATTCTATAGGCAGCCAGAGGTGATGAAGATGCCTGAATAGTCAGGCCTTGGGCTGATGGAGGCTGTGATAGGGCCTCCTTCTGAGGTTGTCTGAGGATTGCACAAGTAAACGTACCCCGAGTGTTCAGTATTAGCTACTGCTGTCATTTCACTCACTTTCTTGCTCTGGCCATATGGCTTTTCCCAGTCTCATGAAAATGCCATGTTCTTTGGGGCCCCCAAGTTTCTATACATGTAGTTCTTGGTTGCTATTTTTCCTTTTTCCCTCTCTTTCACATCCTTTAGTGATGGACCAGTCACCAGTTTGAAGAGCCCTTCCCTGACCTGCCCTTCTAAGTGGGTCCCCCACCTGCTGCGTGTATCTGTCAAGGTATCCTGCTGCCTTTCTCAGAACACTCACAAAAATCTATAATCAAGTCTGTGGCGAATAGTAACAGCTACTGCTTATTGAACACAGATGTGCAGATACATTATGGGCTTTACGTATTTTAACTCAGTCAAGCACGTTAGTAACCCATTTAAGTCCGCACTAATATTATACCCATTGTATAGATGAAGAAGCTGAGGAATAAGAGAGATTAAGAAATTTGACAGCTGGAGTCAGAGCTGTATCCATTAGAATACCACAAATTCTCATTGAATGATGAATTAATTATTGACACAGTACTACTTTATGGTATTCTTAATGTCCTCACGCTCCAATTAATCCTATAAATAGTGCAATTTGTTTTAAAATAAATAGGAATGATTAGCCTAATTGATAATGTCCCTAGGGAGGCTATAGCCCATAGGATGAGAAGGCAGCTATTTTCTATTGAGAGAGAGACAGTAAATGGAGTTTTGAGTAACAGCCCTGATGGCAGAGTTGCAAAAGAGGAGCGGAGTGTGCTGGCAGAGATGGAGGAGACTCAGCGGGCTCCAGACCACATTACCTGGTTCTTCAGAGTCTGCTCTCTGCCAAGCCCAGTCACAGCCAGAGTTCCAAGAAAGGAGTTCTGGGAGCAACAGAGAACTGGCTGCCCTGAGGATGATGCCAAGGAAGTGAGAGAAAAAAAAAAAAGCCCCTGATTCAGGCCAGGGAGTTTTCTATTTAGTTTAGGAGAAAGCCACACCTTTCCCTGAGTCCCTGTTAGGTGAGTCCTATTGCAGTGAGCCATGACTCTGTGTATACAGATGTCAGGAGGAAAAATAGTCATTCCTAAAGGCCACTAAATTCATTGTGCTCTCATCACGCACCAGGCACCCTATGAGGGGCTTTTGATAAATGACCTCCTAATTCTCATAACTAGCCTAGGGATTCCTCCAACATTCATTTGGTCAATAGATATTTATCAAGTATGCCCTGTGTTGGATGAAGTAAGTACTATTTTTAACTCTGTTTTACAGATGAGGAAAAGGAGGCTTAGAGTGATTAAGTAACTTGCCCAAGTTAGACATTGGCAGTGCTTGGACTTGAACTCAAGTCTATCTGCTCCCAGCCCCCTCTTTCTCTCTGCTCTGAATTGCCCTCCACCATTTCTTTCTATTTATGTGTTGGGGACTGTACTGTCAAAATAATTAGGAATTATTCCATGAGGTAATGGTGCGTGGCCCCTAATCAATGCTCCGTAAAGATCAGTTTGCATTATTCTATATACCATGTGTTTACACATTGTGATGCTTAAGTTTATGTGTCAGTTGATCTAGGCCTATGGTTCCCTGATATCTGGTCAAACACATCCAGATGCAGTTGTGAAGGTGTTCTACAGAGGCGATGAACATTTAAATCTGTAGACTTTGAGTGAACCAGATTACTGTTCCTAATATGGATGGGTTTGTTCTAATCAGCTGAAGCCATAAGAGACGGCTGCGGGTTCCCCAAGGAAAAGGGAATTCTGCCAGCAGCCTTGGGATTCAACTGCTATGCAGACTGCAGGCTCTTCCCTGGGTCTTCAGCTTGCCCACCTACCCTACAGATTTTGGATTTGCCAACTCCACAATTACATGACCCATTTCCTTAAAGTCTCTCTCTCTGCGTGTATATTTATAGAGAGAGATCTATGGATATACATCCTAGTAACTCTATAGTCAGAAGCCTGACTACCACAGATATGTGTTCATAAAAATAATAATAGCTGGATGAGCAGATGAAAGGGGGGATCTGTATTAGAGGGAAAGAATGGACACTGCCTGAATTCTTCTGGAGACCCAGCTCCTAATGAAGAATATGGCCTACAACTGTCATGGAACACCTCCACTTGGGTGAAAAAGACCCATATTCTAACCCTAGCTCTGCCCATTCTCTTCTTCCCTGTCCCTTACCCCAACTATAAAGGAAGGACTCAGGACATTTGCATGACATATGTGTGGGTGAAGAAGTAGGCCATTAACAGAGCCCTTAGCCCTGGCAGTGTGGCTGGTGGCCCTGGAAGTGCTGTGGAAAGAGTCACAGCATTGCCACCCACCAGCTGGGCACCCCATGGTATATCTCTTTCACAGGTCTAGGCTTTGGTTTTCTCCTCACTATGATAGTAATGGCAGTTATTACTCTGAGGAGAGTTGTAAAAACCGAAATGGAATCCCACATAGGACGGTACCCACAGTCATGACAGTCTTTTACCCTAAGAATGAGCAGTCAGGCTGTGCAGTAAACGGTGAGCAGTTCCTGAGCATCCTTAGAGAGTGGGATCGGCCAGGGTGGTTTATAATCACAACCTAGGCCTCCCCCCTGCAGCCAGGGAGGGCACTCATGTGACAACAAGTGCTTCAATGGCAGAGTTTTTCAGCTTCTAAAGTGCTCAGTCTCCATGTCTCTTCAGAATAGCCCTGTAAGAGAGGCAGCCCAGGAAGAAGGGGGTACCCACGGCCACATACAGAGAGTGAGGCAGACCACAGGCCCACTCCAGCTTGAAACCCAGTGTCTGTCCTTTGCACTACCAGGCAAGGGCAGCTGATGGCCAGAACTGAGCCTTCAGATCCAGGGCCCAGCAAAACAAAAGGACTTCAGTCACAAACTGTCCCTCCAAAGCTGAGTCTCTCACACTGCAGTGGGGGATGGGGGGTGGGAGACAGACGAAGCCTGGAAAGAGAAATTAATTTGAAAAAAACAGGAAAGCACTAGCAAGATTCTATCTAATCAGAGAACCTGCTGCCGATAGACCCACAGTCATTTATCAAATGCCTCCTGGAACCCGAACTGGTTGTGTCTCTTTTCCCCTTATCTTAGGATTTGGAGGAAATGAAATACATTTTTATGTGACTAAACTCAGTGACTAACTCACTCTATGACATTGAGCAAGTCATTGACTTTTTGAGGCTTTTTTTTCTCTTCTACAAAATAACAAAGTTGTACAAAACAAGAGTTTTCCAAACTTCAGGCCTGAGATTTCTGAGATCATGATTTGCTGTATAGTAGCACCAGGGCTGCTGCTGTTGACCTAATAGTGTTCCTTATATTCATTTATTTATTTATTTGAAAAGGAAATGTACCAACTCATGCATGTAAAACTACAGACTCTGGGGTTAATAATTTATAATGAATTAATGATTAAATTAAAGAAGCTCCCACATGCCAGTGCCCCACAGGCATCCCGCACACTGTCTTTGGGAAACACTAACCAAAATGATCCCTCAGGGCCCTCCAGCCCTGGCATTCACCCTGAATAACCTTGATCCCCGGTAATGTGACTAACTCCTGGGGAAGCCTTCTCGTCACCCACATTAGACTAGTCCCCCTGCACATTTCTACAGAGGCATTCACCGTGCTCTTCTGTGACTCTAGTAAAGGCTGCCTTCCCTGCTTACATCAGGACTGAGCCAATTGGCCAGCACCGAGTCCCAGTAATGGTACCGTCACTGCCAGGCACACATACTTGGACATGTTACTTGACAGCATTACTTCACATCCCCAAGACTCAGTTCTTTTATCCAGAAAATGAGGCTAATTTTTCTTTAGTAAATGGAATCTCAAAAAAAGAAAAGAAAAAGGAAAAGAAGAAGAACAAGAAAAAGTCAGCAGTAATTTGGGGGTGGAGGAAGGGAAGGAAAGCAGAAGAGAGATGTAAGATGGTGGCCCTGAAAGGTAGAAGTCAAAGTAAGAATTTGTCAATTAGAAGACAAAGGAACATATTTAAAGAGAAGGAAAGAAGCCACTCCATTCATGGCACTCAATGTGATTTTAATGGCCATGACACAACGGATGTTTATTTAGTGGTTACTATTATGTTAAGTGCTTTTTAAGCTTGATTTCATTTAATCCTCAGGGCCATTACTAGTCCCACTTTATACAGGAGGAAATTATAGTTCAGTGAGATGACATGTCTTGTCCAAGAATGCACCTATTACAGAAAGCAACAGAACAGGTACTTGAATTCAAGTCTGCCTGACTCCATGGCCGGTATTTTCCTCCCCAAGGACAGGGTGGGTCCGGAGCCCAACACCATGGTCCCTGCCCTGCAGGACTGCTGACTGCCCTCTCTGCTCCACAGGCCCTGTTGCTGGTCCTGTGTCCAACAAGAATAGGATTCCTGATGAGACATTTGCAGCAGAGACCTTATCTCTCTTGTGACTATCAACTTCCTTTGGAGGCTTCTCCCCCTGTCACTTCTTTCCTGAACCATCTCACATTTGTCACCAGACTAATGTGTCCTGAGCACAGCCTCCGTCTTGCTGCAGGAAGCCAGTGCACCTCTTCTCCCAACAAGCAGTGGCAGTGGCTCTGGGCTGCCTGTGCTCAAAGCACCAGCAGACTTGGTGGCTTCTGAACAGAGCTCCACAGAGGAGCCTCACGGAGAGAACCAGGCCAAGGAGAGTGTGGATTTGCTTCATCTTCATTATATCATTGCTCCTGTGTAAAATTCATTTGAGTGAGGCTAACTTTGGAAAACTCACTAACGGAACAGCACTGGGCATAGAGATCGGAGATGCAAACTTTTGGTTAGAGTAACCTCCTCTGGGCCTGTCCCCTCACTGGTAATATGGAAACACCAGCCTGTCTTATCTTACAGTGCTAGCAGGAGTCAAAGGAGAGATAGTGAATAACACCTGTGTACACGTATGAAGTGTATATGAAATGTGCATGTCAAACAAGTTGAAGTGCATGATGGAGGACATTAAAAGCAGTGCCCCTCTCTGGCACTTCTAACAACTCCTTTTCCCTTCTTCTCTTCCATGGGTCTTTGCTTCCATTAAAACATGTACTAATCTCCTGCCTGCCATTTTTATTTTGTCTTCCAAGTCAATCTGAATGCCATCTCCTCTCTCTCCACCAGTGCAAATTAGAGTCTCAAGGCCTTAATCCAGTTGATCATCCTCTCTGATCCAACAGCCTGGGCCACTGATTTGGCAGGACTTAGAATAGCCCCCGTCATAAAGAAAGCTGTCACCCTTATGCTTGTTTACCTTGCCTTGGTCAATACCCTGTCCTTTTTACCTCCTATCTCTCTGCTACAGATCCTGGGCCACTCTAGGACAGGTGCAGGGTGAATGGGTCACTTCTCCATTGTTAGCCCTTTGCTCACGGGCTCTCTGACCAGGCAGCCACATGAGGGTGGCCACAGCTCAAAGGACCACTGCCCTCAGTAAGGTCTACTCTGGGCAAGCCTGGTTACTGCTGCAACTGCCCCACAAATGGGAAAGTGATGAACAAGCCAGGAGGCTGGAGCAATGGGTCAAGGAGATGAGGGTTCTGAATGAAATATTCCTTGCAAAAGGCCACGCCATCTCCATGATGCAAAATATCTCTGCCTGAGCCCTTTTAAAGTCCAAAGTGAGAGGATCAGAGCATTCCCAGGCCCACCAGTAGTCGTCCTAGGCAGGATCAGTGGGATTAAAGCCTCCTCAGCAATGTCAAATTCAAGGGCATTAGGCTTGTAGCTGCATTCAGGGGACACTGGGCCAAGGCTCACCTGTGCCAGGTGGGCAGTGATCACAAATATGACAATAAATAAATGCTTTATCCTAAAGGAGATTAACTCTGGGCTTTGAAATTTAATTCTTTGTGCCTCTCCCACAAACCTCCTCTCTCCACTCTCTGGAAATGAAGACTATAAATCTTCCACAAAACTGAATCTAGGCATTTATTATTTAGTCTGTGAAGCATATATAGTTTGGTGTGCCCATCATTTAGGAAAATTAACACACAAGAAAGAATTTCAGTGGTGTAGAAGTTTACACTATAAATAAAGCCTCTTTAAGTGAGATCTTAGGCTCAGGGCCTATAGCTCAGCGGCTAAGGGCGCCAGCCACATATACAGGAACTGGCAGATTCAAATCCAGCTAGGCCTGCCAAACAAAAATGGCAACTACAACAAAAAAGTAGCCAGGCATTGTGGTGGGCACCTGTAGTCCCAGCTACTTGGGAGAATGAGGCAAGAGAATCACTTAAGCCCATGAGTTGGAGATTGTTGTGAGTTGTAATGCCACAGCACTGTACCCAGGGCAACACAGTGAGACTCTGTCTCAAAAAAAAAAACTAAAATGAAAAAAAAAAATGAGACCCTAAAGTATATAAGTCTGACAATTAAGTTCATGAACTTGTTCTAGGAAAAGTGCTATCAATACAGACTTCGTTGCTGAATACCACTGCTACAGGCACCTTCAAAATACTCCCCTTGGGAAGCTATGCACTGCCAGCGGTGCCTACTTCACCCTTCAGAGCTCTTGTGGAACTCTTTTCCTGAAATGGCCATCAGAGCTGTTGTCATGCAAGGTCTGACAATCAAGTTGACAAACTCATTCCAGAAAAAGTACTTCGAAGAGTGGGCTCAATGCTGACATCAGTGCACAGCTTCCCAAGGGGAGAACGTCAAAGGGGGTGGTAGAGATATCCAGCAACGAGAGAGATGTAGCCCTTTTTCTAGAAAGAGTTTACAAATTTAATTGTCTGACCTCATAATTAGAATATGGTTGGTGTGAATTACAAAATCTTCAGTGAAGACACAATTTAGCCAATTCACACTCTGGGTGTCATAAATCCTTTCTATATCCCACATCATCTAGTGATTAGGAAAATAAATAAATAAAAATATTTTCTTTAGGAAGATCCAGGGTAATGGTTTCCAGACCTCAGTGTACAGCGGGGTCACCAGGACAACTCCCTAATATTCAGATTCCTGGCACTCCTTCAGATCTACTACCTCACTCTCTGTGGGGGAGTGGCCCAGAAATCTGCATATTTAACCAGCTCCCCAGGTGGGCAGTCCAAGAGCCATACTTGGGGAAGGCTTGAGCTGGGTCTTAAAGCTGCAGTACTGCTATGCCCAGAACAAAGCTGCCCCTTAGCTCCTGGCCCATTGCCCAACAGGAGGCATCAATGTGGAAGCCCCCTTTCTTCCAAGAGTTGGACTCCAGGTTCCCATAACACCAACTACAAACCCCACACACCTACAGCCCCGAATATTCAAGATACAAGTCCCTTCTAATCAAAAGCTCAGGCATGAAATGCTTACCCAATTACACAGATGGTGAAACAGAAGGCCACAGGGGTTAGGGGCTTCCTCAGCCATGGTGGGCTCCTCCGCCAGCCCTGGTCAGCCTCCAGATTTCTGGTAGATGGCCCATCTTCCAAGAATGAGCTTTCTCCATGAAAAGGTGTCAGTTATATCTTGTCCCAGAGTCTGCCTTTCTCTTTCACACCCATCACAGTAACCGTACATCATTTGTTGACATTTACCTTTGAAGGAACTAAGGAAATTTTACCCCAAAACAATTACTTGACATAAAGAATCTTTTAAGTTAAAGGCCTTTCAGGATCTGAAAGCATTAGAAGGGCCTTTCTCTCTACCTGCACAAAACTCTACTGTCCCAATCAAAAGATCAAAGTCAGGGCAACTGACTTCCCTTCCTCCCACCGAATGATAGCAGACCCTTTTCAAATCATTTAAAGCACAAACCTGTCTCTCAGGTTAATATGTTTCCCCATCCAGTCATCCTCCCTAGCTACCTCTTGCTGCACCTGTACTCCACATTCTCCCCCCTCCCTTCACAAAGGCATCTATAAAGATATCTGACCATCACTGAGACAGGGGCTAATCACTCTTGTGGTTCCTCCCACAAGAATGGTATTTGGAAATAATTTCTCTTATTAATCTGCCTTAACTATGAATTGATCTTTCAGGAGCATTTCAGGCTGAAAAGGGCAAGTTTCACCATGATCCCTACATCTTCTCAGCTAGATGGTGGATTCCTGAGATAAGAGCCTATTTGGTATTCCAGAATTTCTAGCACCTAGCAGTGCCCAGCACATACCCATAGTAGAAAGTCCATAAATATGTACTAGATGGATGGACAGATAAAAGGTACAGTGATCTCTCCTGTGTAATAGAAAATAGGACTACTGAAAAAGAGAGGGCTTTGCCCATGGCTAGGAATAAGTCCCGGCTGTGAGGTGAGCAGAGGCAGAGGGAGAGGGAGTCACTCTGCCTCAGGCCTCAGTACCTGGGATTGGACTAAACAGGCTCTAGTAAGCCTCCCAACTCGTAACAGTCTATATGTTTTTTTAATTTTATTCAATGAATCTAGGAAACAGAGGGACTGAACATTAGACTTCTGCCTCTCAAAAGGGCCCTGGGTGGAGGAGGTGCGGGGGTCCTAGAGACCACCCAGCTTTATGGTTTCACATCGCCCTCTAGTGGTCATGGCAATTTGTCACTAAAATTTTGCAATGGTCTCTGCTTATTGAATTGAACTTAAGTAAGTTTATAGCTCTGGAGTGACTTGAATTAATAACTTACATATGTATGGAACATATTAGATCCATTGACATAGTAATTTACTAATTCAGAACTAATCATTTAGTGCCTAACATATGCCCAGGACACAGCAACTAGCATGTAAGACGTCCTCCGGTCCATGGTACTCTTCTGCACACCCCCATTGGAGCATGGATGGCACCTCATGTTGGTTGTCTAGTTCCCTGTCTATCCCACTAACTAAACTTGAGCACCCCAAGTTCGAGGACTGTGTCTATTTCATTTTCTCCCATATCCCCAGCAGCTAACATACTGCCTGGCACCTGGAAAGTGCCCACAACTATTTGCTAGTGGATGAATGAGTAAATGAAGGTGAATGACTCTACCCCCGGCAGCCTTCTCATCTCCACTCTCAATCCACCTCTGGGGCCTGCCTGTAGGAGAAAGGAAACAGTCCTCACCCCAGCCCAGAGGGTGACTCATCAGCCTGATCACTTGGGGCAGTTGCTGGTGACCCTTGACCTCCCAGGGGAAAGTGGAATAAGAGGCAATAAGGAGCTATCTGCATTTCAGACTTCTTAGACATTCTCTCCCAAAAAAAACTTGTTTTCCTGGTGACTAGAGCTGCATTTAAAATTCAGATTTTCTTTGTTACCAATTTCTACAGCATTGTGAAGTTTCTCTCTGAGTGAGTCTACAAATCATCACAGACTTCAAGGCCAAAACTCCTGTACAAGGTATCTTGTTCAAGATAACCCCAGTAGGAATCAGTTTATTCCCCAGTTTGCATGCAAAATGGAGCCTGCTGGTCGTATTGGATTGATGGCATACATGGACGAAGAAACTTTACCATGCCAGGCTACCTCAAGGGATTTTGATCAGTGGAGAATAGCCAGGTTTATCCCTGCCTTCCATGGGACTAACATTCTCACAAGAAAAAGAGAATTAATAAACTTATTGCAATGACTCAGTGACAACTGAGCTGCAAACTGAGGAAAAGTGTGAAGTGTCAAGAGAGTTCAGCCTGGGTGACCTGGCCTCACCTGGGAGGTCAGGGTGGCTGACCTGAGGCTGCGACCTTTGGGTTGAAAGCTGAAGGATAAGTAGGTTTTAACTAAGGTAAGGGAGGGAAGGAGTGTATGTATGTGGAATGTGTGTGCATGTGAGCAAGTGTGTGCCACAAGTATATTGTGTGTGCATATGTGTGCATGCATGTGGGTGAACATGTGTGCACACAGGTGAGAGTATGCATATGCCACAGGTATATTGTGTAAGCACATGTGTGTGCATGAGCATGTGTATTCCAAAAGTGCATGTGTGCAGGCTGCAGGTGCATACAAGGAACACGTGTGTGCCACAGGTATATTATGTACATGTGTGTGAAAATCAGGTACATGTGTGAATGCATGTACACCACAGTATATTGTGCATATTATGTGTATACATGTGTATGAGTGTATCTATGTCACAAGTGTGTGTATGCATGGGTTGCAGGTGTATGTGTGCGTGTGTGTGTGTGTGTGTGTCCCAAGGACATGTGTGTCTTACTCAGTTGCACTCTTGAGCCTCTAGGTCACCTTCCCATCATAAGTCAGTCATTGTGAGGCATATTTCAAGCCTCCTCTGTACTGTGCAGTAGTTCCAAGACTCTCTTGGCTCATGGGTGATTTCAGTCAGTAATAACAATAACAGCTGCTCTGTGGTAACTGTGTGGCAGTCATCAAAGGACATTGCATGTGTGTTCTCTCTTGCACTTCTCCAGCAACCCCAAGAAGCAGACATCCCTCCAGCTCCTGGTTGTTGTCCCATTCTGCAGAAGAGAAAACAGAGGCTCAGGGAGAGGAAGGCTTTTTCCCAAGATTGTCCAGGAAGTTAGTTTTGCAGCTGTGCTTTGAACACAGATCTATATGAACCAAAGCATCTAATCCACTCTTTTTCCTGTCACTAAGGCAAGGGACATGGCAGATCAGCCATATGGCAGGGTCCCTCCCACTGTTACTGCACCAACACCCTCCCCACACTGAATCAAAAATCTTCAATGAAGCCTTGACCTAGTTCAACCACCAGCCTACTGTATGACCTTGGAAAAGTCCCCTGCTTTCTTGCCCCAGAGAGTTTGCTGAGCTCTGTCATTCTGCATGAAATAGTATAGCTCCACCACCCAGACTCCAGGCAGATTATATGATCTTGCAAAAGCTCTGTTTCCTCATTGCTAACATGGAGCTAATAATGGTACCTTCCTGACAGTACTGTGTCAGGATTAACTGAGCACATGCGTGAAGAATGCTCAGCCTCAGGACTGCCGCACCATGCACACTCAATAAATTACAGCTGTCACTGATGCTGAGGACCCCGGAGAGCCAGAGGGCTGAGAGGACCAGCCTGGGAATCAGACAGAACTGGGTTCAAATACTCATTTTGTCTTCCAATGGCCATGTGACCTTGGCAAAAGTTATTTAGCTGTCAAATTTTCTTCACTTGCAAAATGGGAATGAAAATAGCACTTAGCTCATAGGTTTGTTTGAGGAATAAATAAGACAATGCACTTAGTGCAAGGTGATTGTCTTACAAATGTTAGCTAACACGCTTATTATTGATGCATATTGAGCATGTTATAAACAAGGATTTTTTGTGGTCTCATTTTGTTCTAGTTCAGGGTTTTAGCAAAAAACGAAGGAAGCATCTGGTTTGATCAGGTTTACTAGATATTAGAATGTTTGTAAAATCATCTTAAAGAAAAAAAAAAAAAAGCCAGACCTGGCTCAGTGTCACTTTGGCTCTGAGGCTGGCAGTACAGTGCAGTTTATTCTGGGGCTGGCTCCTGGTTTGGTTAGGTTCAAGGCCATAGCTATGAGTAAGTGTTTCACTCTTGCCAAAAGCTATAATCCTGGTCATATTCTAAATATTTATACTGCAAGAAACCAAACCTGCCCAACCTTCAAGGGTCACAAGAGCCGCTCCCTCCCTCACTCCCCGGAGTCCATTCATTCAACCAGCTCCGGATTATTGACCATCCACCTCCCACCAGGCACTGGGCACTGGTCACGGTAGCTAAGGGGATGAAAACCGGTGGACAGCTTTGGCCAATTTTGGTGAAACAGTCAAATCAGGGCCCTCGACTGCCCCTGGGCTATGCAGGGGACATATCACAGTGTGGTCTGTTCCGGCTGTGGCAGGCCCGGAGGAGTAGTCTCAGGCAGGAAATAGACTTCTTAGGTAGGGAAACAGAAGCCAAGAGAGAACAGAAGCCCAGCTAGGATCCTGCTTTCCTAACGCCTGGGTCAGCCCCTCTCCTGGGCACCAGCCCCCCACTCCTAAATGCCCAGAGATTTCATCCACTTTATAAAGAGCAATTGATTCTCCAGAAATTATACCCCCAAACCACCTCAAACATTGTGATAGTAAAAATAAAAAAGCAGTATCACAAATAACATAGCTTTACTCGCTGGGTGATTTCTTGGTGCTGAGTACGTCATTAAACATTTTACATGCATATCTCATTTAACATGTAAAATACCCTCGTTGAGTAGGCCACTATTATTCCATTTTACAGAAGAGCAAACTGAGGCTCAGAGAAGAGAAGGGATTTTCCCATAACATACATGTTAGAAGTCGCATAGCTGTAACTGAACTTAACTCTGCCTGACTTCAAACCCAGTGCACAGGATTACCATGCAATAGCCCCTCAGTGGGACACAGACCACAGGGGACCCACCCTCCCACATCCTCCTCCTCCTGTGCTCACCGGGCAACCAATGGTTGATGCCTGCAGCCAGAGGGAGGAATAAAGAACAGCAGGTAGACAGCAAAGAGGCTTTAAATCTAGTCATTGGGTTGAGCACCACTAAGCTCCAGGACAGTGACAAGCTCAAGGGTGATGAGGGTACTCAGCAGTGGAGAGCTCACTATGAGGTGAGGAGATGGATGGCAGATACACAAAACTGCTCCCGTGCCCGTCTCAGATGAAGGGTGGTACCAGGTGTCATAAGACCTGTCAAGTGACATGGGGCAAACCATTTTCTCTCTACAGTAAGTAGAAGGAGCACGGTATACTGATTCACCCCATAGTCTCTGAAGCCAGCCTTCAGGGTGAAATCTTAGCTCTGCCTCTCACCAAGCTTGTGTCTTCATAGAATATCACTCTAGTATGTATTGGGTGTCCTATTCTATTAAATGGGAATTAAAAATGCCTATTTCATAGCATCATTATAAGAACTAAATGAATTACTCTGTAGCAGGCACTCAGAACTGTACCTAAAAACTAATAAGAACTATATACATTTTTGCTACATTTTGTAAAAATTGTGTAAACTAGAGATAATAGTACCTATTGTTTGAGTTAAGATGCTTTCGGCTACAAAGTAACAGAATACCTAATACAAAGTGACTTTAATAGAAGCTTTTCATAGGATCTTCTATAATGAGAACCATCTGAATGGAGATGGTTCCAGGCTCAAGGATGTCCCCAGGAATGCAGAATCTTCCCTCCCCCCTCCCACCATGCTCCACAAATCACTGACATCTCCCCACATGTCCCAGGTTGGCTGCAGCTCATCCTCACAAAGCCACACTCAGAAGTAGACAGGAAAAGACAAGGGACTCTGTCTTACATCTATTACCATCTTATGAGGGAGAAAATATTTCCTAAAAACCTCTCAGAAGACTTCCCTTTTCTGTCATTAGCTAGAACAGGTCAGATGACCACCTCTGGCCACTGTAGAGGAATTAAAAAGTGAGATTCTGGCATTTTCTGGCAGCATCTAGAGCTGGGCTCCATAGCAAAGAAGACAGGGGGAGGGGTGAGAAGAGTGACTGGATAGGAGATCGGTGCGCCACACACAGTCTTGAGAAGGAAAGCTGAGAAGAGGTGCAGGAATGCTATGAAAGTTCTACCCACCTCCATGGCAAGATACTGTTCTTAGAAACCATCGCATCCACAGCAGTGCAAATCCCTGTGGGACTGGACTAGAGTCTACAGAAAGGCAAGGTGCCAATAGTGCTAGGGCTATAGCAAGGATATAGCAGGTAAGGTGGAAAAATATTAATAAAAGGAAACCAACGGCTACATGGCCTGGACCATGAAAACTGACTACGGCCTCTTCATAGAAAACAATAGGTCACTCACTTCCCACTGGTGGGTTATAAATAAAGCCAGGAGGGAAAGACGTGAAGTTCTGTTAAGAACAGTGGGAGAATTCTTCTGAGAGGAGAGAACTTCTGTTTAGAAACTACCTTGATGGGCCATTCTGTAGTGAGAAGTCAGCCCTCTAGCCATGCAACCTTTTTCTGGAAAGGATCAGATGGTGAATATTTTAGGAATTTTAGGCAATATGGTGCCTGTTGCAACTACTACACTCTAACTAGTATAAAGCAATGTGTCAACGAGTGTGGCTGTGTTCTAATAAAATTCTATTTATACAGTTAGAGTGGCAAATTTGGCCCATAGGCAATAGTTTGCCAAACTTTGCTCTACAGGACAGGTTACATAAGATAACATTCTAGGCCAAGGGACTCAAACTGTACTATCCATGGTAGGACTCGACAGTTAGAACGGAGATGTGTAGCAGGCTGGGTGGGGACGGTGGCATGTGGAGAACAAATGACTCATGGAAAAGGGGCAGTTGCAAAAACCCATGTTATCAGATCCTCCAATATTCCAAGGAGACCAGAAATGATGGTATCTTCTAAGTTTGAGATGATAGCAGCCAGTTCAAAATTTTAAACCTGGTGCAGACCAAATTTAAAAATATCCAGAGGGCAGCACGGCTTGGGGGCAGCCAGTGTATGACCTCTGGCCTACAAGATTGACCTTCCTGAGCAACATGCTATGACAACCGAGTACACATGACACACTGGAGTGGCACGATCCAGGAAACTTAGCACAAAACCGGTCTGACCTATTGCTAATGGAATGCATAACTGTGGCCGTCCTGCTGGGTGGCCAAGCGCATGTGGGAAGCCATTCACATAAACGACCACATTGAACTTCATGTGCCTGGTGACACTGAATCTGGACCCTAACAGTCTCCCTGCCTTGCCAGGGTTCTGCTTTCTGTAAACAGCACTGGTCTCATCAGCACTCCGTGACATGAGGTGTTGTGTAATACTCATCATCCGGACCTTCCCAATATACTTCAAAAAAGCAGTAAGACCAGGCAGAAGATCAGCTTTACCAACCATACAACCACACAGACATCCACTGGACGGCCTTCAGGCTTCCCCAGCACCAAACCCTAATTCAAAGGCTCCAATAATGAGAAAAACAGGTCAAAAAACTCTTGCAGCCTGACACACCTAACAGACAAAAGCAAGAGGACTCTCGCCAGATTTCCTCCTGGTACAAGAGCCCTTAAGTTGTGTCCAACACTGTTTTGAGAAAGTCCAGGCACCAAAGCTATTCCCTGGGCTGCAGACAGCTCAGTGTGTGGTGCCCTGTCCTTGGCTGTCTTTTCACTGGCCTCTTTATCCTCCCCTGCTCACTGATTCCTTTGCCTTTCCCACCTGTTCCTGTGAGTCTACAGCATCCTGAGTGTTTTCTTAGAGTTCCTCCCTTGCCCAGCTCAGCTCTCCATCTTCCAGCCTTTTACCCTGCTACCGGCCTGGATCTTCAGCCTTAAGGGCTGCACCGACCTGCCTTCAGTGATCTCTCTGGTCATGGTCCACCTTCAGACCCTCTGCTCTGCCAGGCCCACACCTGAGGCTGTACCTGGCCTCGCCCTCCTTAGCCAGTTTGATGTTTGCTCTTCTTGCCACAGACCCTAAGCCCATGTCGGTAACTTGCTGGAGAAGACACCTACCTAGGTGCCACCCACCTATTTTGGCCACAAAGATTCCCCCTCACTTAGATCACTGAGAACCCCCCTATTGATTCCCGAAGCTACATATGGGGGGAAGCGGGGAAAGAAGATGGAGGAGGATGCAAGTGAGAGAAAACGATGCAGACTTTCTACCCCAGATACCGCTCATTTCCACGTCCACTGAAGCTGAGTCAGTTAACATTGGGTGTTGGGCCAGCAGCTTTCCAGTGGTTCCTCAGATCCTCTGATGCCTCAGAACTGCCTCAGGGACCCAGGTGGGAGGGTTTAGGGGAAGGCTAGATCAGAGGTGACTTCAACAGAGAAGCTCCACCTTATCTGTTTCATAGATAAGGTCAGAAACTCCCACATTATCCACTGTGACGAGGTTTAGATGGAGAAAGAGAAGCTTCCACCCTGAAGAAGCCTATATGACAGCTGGAGGTAGACAATATTTTGGCAAAGCGAAACTTGGAAAATATTGGGCTAAATTTTTGTTCCTAATAAAAAGCTTACTTTCTTGAGTCTCATATTGGAAGTGCCTGTTCATACAACTTAAGAGATCTCATTTGTTGAATAGAAGAATAACATCAGGGAAAGGAGGACGACTTTTCAGCTGCTTGAAGATGAAATTTGCATCTCTTTGCCTGGTGGTGATATGGGGGACATTTCTAATCTCTCAGTCTGAATTTAGATCATGAAGCTGTTATGCCCTAACTCCAATTTATATATCCAGACTTACTCCATTTTGCTAAGGACTTTGCTAAGGGCTTTCAATACTCCCCCTTTAAGCTAGGCTGACCAGATATCCTGCTTTTTAACAATTTGTCCCATGTCCTGTGGTGTTTTTAAAAAGTCCCGATTTTTGGAAAGAATGCACAAATGGGCAGGAATATACAGTTTTCGGCTGCCATGTGGCTCGCCAGAATATGAGATTTATATTATTTTTGTTAATTTTATAATGTTAAACTGTAATAATAACAAACAATTGTTGAGAAGTGATTATTGAGAACTGCTTATCAAAATTTGCATTGTTGTCAGGCCCTGCTCTGTCCTGTCCCCTGCCCCGCCCCCCCCATGTTGTCCCGCTTTACAAATGTTAAAATCTGGTCACCCTACTTTAAGCTCAGCTGAAAGCTGCACAGTTTAGCAAAAACTGCAAAATCCCATGAAACCACAGCTCTCCCTTGTAAGCACTCCCCTTACTCTGTAGATCTAACCTTGCAGGTGCTGGCTTTTATGAAACTCGGCTTGCGTTAAGAACTCCTCCTCCCCTACCAAAAGCACCTTATAAAAAGTTTGTACTCCTGCCTCTGGTGGTCCACCGGGCTTATGCCTCAAAGTCTCTCCACTGCCATCCAATAAAAGACCCCTGCCTAATTTGGACTCCGTGTGCTGGCGTTCCTCTATTCCACTTGCTTAGGGTATATCAATGGCCCTGCCGTCACTCACTTAGTGCATATACAATGGGAGCCACCCTCAGGGATCACCAACAGGACAGAAATCCTTAAAGTGGAAAGTAGCTCTGTTTTTTTGTTTGTTTGTTTGTTTGTTTGTTTTGCAGTTTGGGGCCAGGGCCAGGTTTGAACCCGCCACCTCCTGGGGCCAGCACCCTACTCCTTTCAGCTACAGGCACTGCCTGTAGCTCTGTTTTCTTCACTTCATTGTTAAAGTTCAGATTTTGTCCATGAGGGTTGTGGATTTCTCATAGGCATGGTAAACCCCAAATCGCCTTCCTGACAGTGAGCATTCTAGGCTGCCAGTAGCTGAAGGATAGTACTTGTCTCTGACTTTTTTCTTATTTTTGAGACAGAGTCTCACTTTGATGTCCTTGGTAGAGTGATACGGTGTCATAGCTCATTGCAACCTCAAACTCTTGGGCTTAAATGATCCTCTTGCCTCAGCCTCCCAAGTAGCTGGGACTACAGGTACCCACCACAAGGCCTGACTATAGAAATGGGGTTGCACTCATGCTCGGTCTGGTCTCAAACTCCTGAGCTCAGGCAATCCACCTTCCAGAGTGCTAGGATTACAGGCATGAGCCACTGCCCCAGCCACTCCCCTCTAACTTTATCAGACTGAGTGAACTTTTAGGTTCTGGCAGTTTTGTTTCACCCACACCCTGAAGTCAAGAGAGAAAATAGAGAAGATCCAGCCTCAGAGACCTTAGCTCTTCCTAATATTCCACTAGCTCAGGAGCAGATTCCTTGCATACCCACGACAACCTTCAAAACTAAAAATGTGTGCCAAGTAGGAGGATGCGCTCCTGTGGCCCAATTGAGGGGCTGCTGCAAAAATCTAGGGTCTGAGGCATGTTTGCTTAGTCTGAGGTGTATTCTAACTTCAAAGTCAATTAAGCAGAAAGAAGAGGGTCAATGCAAAGTCAATGTGCAGCTGTCCGGCCAGCCGAAGCCACTCTGTCCCAAGGGACATGAGCTGGGCTTGGGGGGCAGACCTACAGCACGCCCCGAGCACATCCATCCCTCTTTCAATGTTAAGTGGGAGCATAAACACCCCAGCTCAGTAATTCTCATCTTCCTCTTGCACAACTCCGATTTCCTCCCCTTGGGCCTCTACTCCCAATGATTGCTCTTTCGACAAATATACCAAGGCCCAGGAGAGGCCAGGAGTTGATAATAATAATAGATGTTATTTATAGAAGGCCACCTATGGGGCAGGACAGGCTTCCAGTGCTTTGTCCAAGTTGTCTCAATTCATCACCACAGCAGTCCTGCCACGTTCCTCTTTTTTGTAGGAAGCATTCACACTGCTTGAATCAGTAGAAAGTTTTTCATTATATTGTACAGAATTCTCCTTCCATTTTTGCTTTCCTTGATTATCCTACACCCTCAGAAAAGGCTAATAAATGAAACCCAATGGCTGCAGTTGGGGGAGGAGGCAGGGCTCAGCCTGTCTGAATGTTGATCTCAAACCCTTTCTACTTCACCTGAAACACAAGGTGAGGCTTGTGAGAAAGTCTGGTCTCTATATCTCTGTTTGGCCAATTCCAGTTCCAGAGGCAACGGCTCCTAACTACTGCTGGAAATCAGTGCCAACTAGAGCCCCAGGGAAAGAAGGAAACAGAACATGAGATCCATCCGGATGTAGGTTCAGGAATGGCTCCCCCTGAACCCAGCAGTCTCCCTCGGACTGCAGGAGACCACCTGGCCCTTCAGATCCCCCCCTACACACACACAGGGGCAGGGATGCCTGGGCCAGGACACTGTTTCTGTGGAATCTTCCCCACAATAAGTCTCCCAGCATGACCAGCTGTTTGGCCGTATTTGAACTGTCACCCAGCCAAGGCAGTTTGGTGGCACGCCCAAACTCCAACCCAGCAAACACAACAGGTCCAAACCCCGCGCCAAAACTTGTTTAAAACATCATTTGAATCACACAGCCACTGAATTTAAAAAGACTCTGAGCAGAGAGCCAATGAGATTTGAAAACAAGCAAGATTGAAAATAAAAGGGAAAATACTAATTTACTTATTCACCCATTAGTTTATTATTTAAAGCTGGCCTTTTTCCTGAGAGGATCTAAGATGTCAAGAGCTAAATCATCATTTTAAAATGAAATAGTATTGCATGTGTCTTGTGAATTTCAAGGATATCACAAAAATTTAACCTGAGTTAACATTGAAAACATGAAGTATATGTGGGTGGGTGGATGGGTGTCTGTGGTTGAACAGGTGGGGAAACTGAAGGTTGAGGAGGTTAAGACCCTTGCCAGGATCACACAGCAGAGGAGTGATGACACGAGGACCACCCTGAGTTCTCTGCTACATGTTCACGTGTTTGTGTATATGTGCCCATCTACGACTCTTCAGGCCCCACTCCACAGGGTCTAGGGTCTAAAATAAAGAGCTTTCCTTCTTTTTTGGTCCCACACATTAAAAAGGTACCACATCCCAGTATTTTCCACTTGAGTGGAAACGCATTCGTTCCTTCAGAATCAGTTGTTGAAGTCCGATCATATGCTGCGCACTGAACCAGACACTTGAGATACAGGGGCCAGAAAGCCACATACAATCACTGCATGCGTGAAGCTTACATTTCAGACACTTGGGAGCCAGCAACATGTGCTCTGTGCTGAACTGGAACATTCATACTTGGAGGCCATCAGAGCCAGAAAGCTACTTAGAGCTCACCTACACCAGGGTTTTCCAAAACCAGCCATTTTTCACCAGCCATTCAGGTACCAACCTCGCAGCTTTTATCATATGCCCATGCCACCTTCACATATTTCTTTAAATGTTCTTATCTACATAAATATGTTTATTTTAGGAGAAAAATCCTACATCACTGCTATAAACAGAAAACTGTATTCACTCATCAAAAATTAAAGGTAACCATAAAGATAGATACAAAAACATAAAACACTAGGATTATCCGGAAGGATACTTGTAGCTCAAGAAAGACAGAACTTGAAACATGGTCTCATTTTGCAAAAAAAGTAACATCAAGAGTGTTAAAAAGGTGCCGAAGACACTTAAAGTCTGCACCAAGGCTTTCTCCTTTCCTTAAACAGGAGGATTAAAGGAGAATTTGATCAGGCACAACTTTCTACTGTGCAATTTCTTTTTAATGTTGTGTTAGATAGCCATGGGGTTTTGGAAATCATGATCTTATCCAACCCTCTCTTCATTTTTCAAAGAAGAGTAGAGCCCAGAGACAGGCAGCTACCGGACCTGGGTCACACAGCAAGTGAATGGCAGCCAAAAACTTCCCCAGTCTCTGGTTCCTACCAGACCAGTATGTTCGGCTACTGTAGGCTACAGGTCAGAAAACTAGCATCCAAATAAATTCTTGTATTTGCTCTTTATCACAATTAAAGGCTGATCTTGATCCACTTTACTTTTGAGTGGGGAGAAACCATAATCCATCTCAAAGTGGCAGATATGGAGATCCTTCTCATTAGCAAAGAGGGAAGTTTTCCATTCTTTATTTGGTGTTTTCTGTATTCTCTCATTTTCCATGTGTCATAGAAGGTCTTGTAGCAGAAATATCTACTGAGAGCCCAAATAAAACCTAGAAAGTTTGTTGAAACTTCTAAACAACCTAAAGTTAAAATAGAATTCTTAGATAACTCTCCATGATGTGGAATTCAGGGGAAAAATTTCCCAGGCCCACCCAATAAGGACTCTTTGTCCTCTGACCTCCTCAGTGCGTCCCTCCTGCCCTCAGCAACCCTCACCATATATCAACTATAACCCTGTAAATCAGGCCTAGGAGGTAGAGGGGGAAGCCCACTCTTGCCCACTGCAGTCACCTGCAGTCTGCCTGCCCCCAATCACCCTCAGAGGACAGCTGTCACCAATGGTCCCAGGCAATCACTATCAGAGCACACAGAAGCTGCTGATCTAAAATAAAGAAGGGCGGGTTCCAGAGTCCCCGCTCCTGGGTTCTCTCTGGGAAAGTGAGGCCAGGGCGTCAGAGTTCCTCTCCCAGGTAAGAAGGAAGGAAAAGAGGAAGCTGACGGTGAATGAAATCTGGCCGTTTTTTCCTCTTTCCTTTGGAGCTGACATAGGAACACTTAGGGTTCCTCAGAGGGACTGCAATCCACACTTTATGGAGGTACCTCAAGCTCAGCTTTGCCTGCCTGAGGGAGAGCGGCCTGTCTAGCCTCCCAGGTCAGACCATGCGGCTCTGCCTGAGCTGAGCAGCAGGATAACCCCGTGCCCTCCAGGGCTGGTGTCGTGTGAGCACCCAAAAGCAAAGAGAAGTGACTCTTGTTCCTAATGTGGAAAGAGCAGGACTTCCTATGATGCAGCTGGTGTTTCCTGAAATAGAACAGGATTTGAGCAAACGGTTTTCACCACGGAGGCAGGAAAAGCTGCGAGTAGCTGGGTGTTTCCTCAGAGGTGACTCAGACCCTCGCTCCTGGCCACTGCTCGTCCTGGCGGGTCTGACTGTTTTCCAGTTATCACCCTCAGCCATCAGCTTCCCTCTCCCAGGCCCTGTTTGCCAGTGCACTTTGTCCTACCAGCCTATACTAGTTCTGGGGAGGCCATGTCTCTGTCTTTCCTCTTATGTCATTTATACTCAGCTCCAGTTCCTATTTTGAAATTGATTAGGTCTTGATCAACAGCTCACACTGTGTCCAGAACCCCTCCTGTCTGGCTCTGCCTCCATGCAAGAGAGATGATGATTTATGTTTATCTCAACCAGAGGCAAGAGGCTTCTTCCAAATGTGCAATTTGGAACTGTTTTCAAATTCTGGGCACAGGCCCAGATACTACCAGAAGTAGTCAGAGAAAAGTGTATTAAGGGTGCTGAGTCAACGGAGACTGCCTTAGTCATGCTGCATCGCCCGAAATCCTTTCCCAAACTCTCCAGCTCTCCTTCAAATTGGCTCCTACTCAGTCAACATTCAGCGAGTTCTGACTATGACCTGGGCAGTGAACTTGGGCTACATACTCAAATGCCCCAATCATACTCCAATGTGGAAAGGACCACAACAGAGTGGCTGTGAAGCACTGGGACAGTCTTAGAGCAAGGCAGCCATGCCCTGACCCCACCTGCCTCTCCAGCTTGGGTCAGCATCCCTCGCCCTCCCCACTCTGCTTGACCCAACCACCCTTCATTCTGCTCCTGGCTGCCCTGCTCCTGCCTCTGCCAGGAACGGTCAATTCCCTTCTCCTCACTCGGCTACAAGCCAGCCTGGGTTTATGCACCCTCCCCAGAGAGGTCTTCCCCAATCATCTTATTATCCCTGTAGCTTCCCCACACACCCTCCCCAGTGGTCCCTATCACATCACCTTCCCCCAACATGCAGCATTTTTTCATTGACATTAGTTTATCTACTTGTATATTACATGGTGCCTGTTTGTTTTTTGATTTTTGAGATAGGGTCTCACTTTGTCATCCTCAGTAGAGTGCTATGGCATCGTAGCTCACAGCAACCTCAAACTCCTAGGCTCTGGTGATGCTTTTGACTCAGCCTCCTTAAAAGCTGGGACTTCAGGAGCCTGCCACAATGTCTGGCTATTTTTAGAGACAGGAGTCTCGCTCTTGCTCAGGCTGGTCTTGAACTCATGAGCTTAATGATCTGGCTGCCTCAGCCTCCCAGAGTCATATTGCCTGTTTCCACAAAACAGAACATAATCTTCACAAGGGCATTAAACCTTTGTTCATCACTATGCCCTCAGTACCATGAATAGGCTTGGCACATATTAAATGTGCCAACAATAAATACTTGGTGTTAAATGAATGAATACCCTGCATGGGGAGTAGCAAAAGGTTTCATAAGGATGTGACTTTAGGAGGCTGTCTGGAGAGCAGTTATACAAACAACCGTCTCCACACAAAGGCATGAAGTGTTGGGGAACAGTGGGCAGGTACTGTAGGACAGGGTGAGCCATCTAAATGGAGGATGAAAAAGCTGATGAGACCCCTGTGGCGATCATCATTCATTGCTAGCATCAGAAGTTTATATTTTTTATTTTTTTCTGCTCGGGCAGAGATAAGTTCACTTGTCAGCTAGACCTAAAGGAAGAAGCTAATTGTATTTCACAGGGGTCTTTGCCCATACACATGAAGGGCTCAGGGTTCATGCTGTGAAATTACCCAGGCTCTAGGCCACCACCCTATTAATACTATCACTACCAGTAACGCTCACCATGTGTCAGGCACTTCACTGGCACCATCTTGTTTAATCCTTACAATATTCTCATGGAGATCTTTTCTTCCCCATTTGGCAGAAAAAGAGAAGTGATTTGCTTAGAATCTGCTAAGTGGCAGAGCTGGGATTTGAACCCAAGTATTCTAACACCACAGCCGGACACTGCTGCCTTCCATTCCTTCAGACTGGAAAACTTTCTCAATTTTGCATGAAAAGGTGACCAAAATGGAGGATTCTAGATTCTTTGCTGTCCTCATTTTCAGGTCCCGATGCCTGTGAGATACACATAAATCATCCACCTTCCTGTTTAGAGTGTCAGCATTTTGCCTGCAAACCCAGGCCACTGAATTCCACAGACACTGAGGCTGCCATGTGTGGCCAGGGTCTTGACTGAGTCACTCAGCTCAAAATTAACCTCTTTGGGTATTACTCAAAATTAAAGAGTTGATCTCTATCTTCAAGCATGTTTGAGGCAAGTAGGAGATTAAAGCAGGGATAAAAAGGAAGACTGGAGTTAGTGCTGAGGGAGTTCTAAGCAAAACACACGATCTGCAAGCCTTTCAATTGGCCTGACAATAATTCTTAAGGTAGAAGCAAAGGTCCTTGTTGGGGCCGCATGGTCATTCTTTAAATCCATGAAGCTCAGTGGCTTCATGGAAGCTGGCTATTTCATTCCAAATTCCCCTCCATCAGGCTCTCAAGGCAACATGACCTCTCCTGGGCTCTTACCACAGCAGCAGGATCGGATTTATCTGAGTGCTGACCTGTGTAACATTGGTCTTCCCCACTAGAATGTGAGCTCCATGAAGGCAAGGACTCATCTACTTTTCCTCAATATTCTATCCCCCAGGGTCCTGCACAGGGCCTCCTGGCTGCTTGGTAAAATAGGCTGAATAAATAAGCTCAGAGTTGGAAGTCAGTTCTTGCATGGAGATAGAGGGTGAATTACTTAATCTCTTTAATTTTCTCATTTGCAATTTGGATAATATCTGTTCTTTGTCCTTTTTAATACTATGACATATAATTAAGTGCTTTATAAATTACTAAGTGCCCAAAAGATTATTTCTACTTCAGAACTACAGATAGAATATATCCCCAGGATTTGGAGCGCTTTCAAACATGTCAACACTGAAAGCAAACTGAGAGGCCAGTGAAGGGAGGCACTCTGTTAAAATGGAGATGGCCACAAGCCTATAAATTTAGTCATCATTGTGTCACCTGAGGTCACCTGAGATGCCTGAAATAGCACAGAGTGCTGTGGTGTTAGCAGTTAAACTCTGATGGGTCTGAGGTCATGGTTGTTGTCGGAGCAGACTGGCCATGGGAGTGTGTGGTTAGAGGGAGAAAGGGGAGACCAGCAGATGCATCTCTGAGGAAGGGGAAGTTCTGAGGGGCAATCAGCTCCAACTTACAAATATCCTCATGGTTAGAGAAATGACCTCATTACACTTCCAAGGGAACTCTACCAACTGACCACACCCATATTCAATTATTGCTAAATATTTTCACACCTAACCTCATCCTCTAGCTGAGCTGTCCTCTGGTTGCCACTAACCTGGTGGGAAAAACCCCAGGTTTGGAGGCTGAAAACCAAGTTCAGTCCTAGAAAATAAACAAAGCTACCAAATATTGAGTCCTTACCATGTGCCGGGCACTGTGCTAAGCACATCACATTTTATTTACTCTCCTGAACAGTCCTCTAATGCTGGCAGTAGTGCCCTCATCCGCACTCCACAAAGGAGGAGGACATAAGCCTAGCTGCCTGCCAAGCTCTGTAAGCCTCTGTTTCTGTGTCCACTGAATGAGAATAAGCATCTCCCAACAGAATAATCATGAAAATCAAGTTCAAGGGGACTACAGGAGATGCGTGTCACATGCGGCTTAGGTCCCAGGACCAAGAACATCAGCATCACCTTACAGCTTATTAGAAATGCAGAATTTGGAGTCCAACTCCAAACCTATTGAGCCAGAATCTGCATTTTAGCAAGATTCCTAGCTGGTGCATGTGCCCTTTGAAAGTTTTGAGCAGCTCTGGTGTAAGGTCATTAGCTCCCCCTGCATGTTGTTGAGCTGGCCTCTAACTCATTACTGTCTTCTGAATTTGGTAAGTGAGAATCTATCACAGTCTACCTTGATTACTTCTAGGCTAGTTTAACACGCATGCAAATCAACTATGGATTTTGATTAAATGCCAATTCTCCTTCACTCAGTCTGGGGCCAGCCTCCAGAAACTGCGCTTTTCACGAACATGCTCCCAGGTGATGCCACACCGAGGGCCATGGACTACACTCTTGGTAACAGGGACTAGAGGAAACTGCAGAACAAATATCTCTATCTGCAAAGTGGAAAACCAGACCTTGCACTGGGCTGACTTTATCCAGGAGACCCTTTAGCGGGGCTATCACATCTAAAGAGCAGAGAGCATCTCTCATCCTCCTTGCGTTCTCAGCACCAAGCGCCTTGTCACAAAGAGGCACGTATCATTACTGAACGAGTGGCTGGACATCGCTCCCCTGCTTAACACTGTCTGGTGGCTTCCTGTATACATTAACCCCACATTACTCACTGGAGCTCGCAGAGCCTGACCTGGCCTGACCCCCGTCACCTCCCTGACCCCTTCTACCCCACCGCAGCAGCCTTTTTCCTGTTTCCCAAGCACACCAAGCTTTTTCCTGCCATAGGGTCTTGGCACCTGCTCTCCCCTCGCCCTGGAATGCCCTCTCTCCAGCTCTTTCCCTAGCTGCCTCCTTGTCATTCATACCTCTGCTCAAATTTCACCTCCTCAGCAAGGCTGTCCCTGCCTGACCTGTCTAACCTGGTGTACCCACACCCCACCCCAAAACTCTCTATCATGCATTTTATTTTTTTTCTCAGCCCTTATCAACCTGAAAATATTTTATGTGTTTATTTACTTTTTAGTCATTATTTCCCCTCTGATTCTTATGAAGGCAGAGACTTTTTCTACAACTCTTGCTGCATAGTAGATGCTCAGTAAATTGTTGTGGAGTGAATGAATGAATGAATGGGCTAACCCACCTCAAGGAATCATAACTTGCTTCTGTCTCTGCAATAAGGGCAAAGGAGGCTGAGCACCATGAGAGGCTAGAGGAGGAGGGAGCATTTCTTCTGGATGGGGACATGGGGGTGGCAATCAGGGCAGGCTCCCTGAAGGAAGTGGTATTTAAACTTTACTTTAATGAGTGGAAAGGATTTTGATAGGCAATGATAAGTGGAAACAGCCACTGGAGGCAGAAAGAACAACTTGGGCAGAGGTGCAGAGGCTGGCAAGTGCAGGAAGGTTTAAAGAAGCCTTCTGCTGATGGGTGGAGACTGAGGACTGTCCCATTTCTGCCCAACCCAGGACTCCAGGCAGAGACAGCCGTCTCTGGAGGAGTGACAGAGCCTGGCAGGGCTCCTGCCGCTGAGCAGCTGAGATCACTGCCTTCCCTCAGGCAGGCCACGGCCACACCCTCAGCCAAGAGGACAGAGCCTAGAATTCTGAGGCAAATAAAGCACTGTGAGGGGCCAGGTGGGCCCAGAGCCCAGGGTCCCACTCCATCCCACTCCCACCCCACTCCAACAGGGGCTCTGTGGCCCACCTGGCTTCTGTCCTGGTCTCCATGGTTTTTTTAGTCCGAGAGTGGGCAAACATCTTTGGTAAAAAGCCACATAGTAAATATTTTAGGCCATTTGGTCTGTGCTGCAGCTACACAGCTCTGCTGCTGTGGCAGGAAACCAGCCATAGACAGGACACAAGCCAACGTGTGGGCCAACAGCATCTCATCCACTAAAAGAAGTAGGAGGCCTACGTTTTGGTTGGTGGAACTCCTGCCTCTTTTGAGACCCCCAAAGTCCCACTCTCCAGCCTGTGCCTACTGCCCCCGGACTCTTTCCATCAAGGCACTCTGGATCTTTAAGGGCTTCTGCAAAGCGTGTCTCTCTCTCTCACTTTCCCTGTGCTCCTCCACAGATGGCTCCCCCCTTCTGTCCGTGCTCCAGTAACCCCAACTCATCCTCACTTAACAGTCACGCTGTCAAGAAAATTTTATGGATCCTCCAGGTGTGCCCCTATATTCACCCTTCATAGGTCTTTGCACATTGCAATTGTTTCATTAACCTCATGGAATCATTTGTCCAAGGTCCCTGCTTATTGCTGTATGCAAATGGAAAGTAATCTCTTTGATCGGCCTCATTCGCCATTCTATTTCCTGAACCAAGGATAGGGAGTCTGGCACATAGAAGGTCATCAGTAAACATTTGTGGATTGTCACTAGGTCGCGGCTCAGAAGACTTGTGCATTCATTCATTACTATTGATCAAGCACCTGTTATGTGCCAAACATTGTGCCATACAGAGAGGGCACAAGAATGACACATGGCACAGAAGGTCTCTGTCCTATCAAGGAGCTCCTTTTGTATTTGGGGGCAACACATTTCCAGCGATGGAATTCTGTACGTCTCATTGTATGACTTTAATAGGCCACTTAATTGTCTGAGCTGCCTAAAAGATAGAAAAGGTGAACGAAATCACTGGTTTAGAGTTTTCAACTAAATTTTGAGGAATCCTTGGGTTCTTAGTGTTCCCTAAGTTCAGCAAACAATGATATGTTTCTCTCCAGGAAAATTCAAATAATCTAAAGAAGCTTTTTGTTGTTGTTGTTATTGTTCTCTGGTTAAGTTCCACTGAAAAGTTTGCATACAATATAGGTTCCACTGCTAAAGAAAAAGTTGGAAGCCACTTGATTAATCCAGCTTCACTCTGGTTATGGTATTAATGTAGGGATAAGGCAGAAAAGGAAGGTCAAGAGAGCCTGAGTACAGCCATTTTGAGAGATATCAAACTCTAACTACCCTAAAAAGGGAGGTCACCAGCTAGTCACCTGCCTGGGACTACCTGAAGATATGTGGATATGTTAGAAAGCTAGTGCATTGCCAACTGTTGGCTTTTAACTTTCTGTAAGAGCAATATAACTAACCTTACTGATCTGACTTCCAGACAATACTGGTCACATACAGATGTTTCCAGCAGAATTCTTAAACATTTTAAAATGTTACCATTGCCCTATGAGTCCCCCTTGTGCTCAGGAGAGGACCACTACTCTGTTCATGGGGTAGGGTCTGTTATCTATTTATCTCGAATTTGCTTTCACTACTTGGCTGTCTCTTAAATCCCTTCCCGCATGAAGCTAAGAACACACGGGGTGAGGGCAGGGAGTTTTCCTTCCTTCATTGGGACACTCCTTGCATTAGTATAGGCCAGAGTGAGGGAAGGTAGCAACTAGACACGCCTCCAAATTGGGGGCAGGAGAAGCAGGCCAGATGACAGTGGTAGAAGGACACTCGGAGGAACAGAAACTGATGTCCAGTGAAATGCAGTGATGGGCGTCAGCCAGAGACAGAGAGAAGCCCAACAGAGGTCCAGTGGGATGAAATGGAAACAGACATTCCATAGGTCTTAGGGAATGTAGCTGCATGCCTGGTCACTGGAAGTGGTTAGAGGCCTGGGAAGGCAAAACGAAATTTCTGGGAGCAGGTAACAGGACCAGAACCTCAGGGAAAAATAGTTGGGGCATAAGCAAGGTCCTAGTCTTGGGAGAATCTAGGACTTAAATACAAGTCAAGACTAATACCAGAACTGAAGTCCAAGGTGGAGAGAGGTCTGATTCTCAAAGAGGAACCATGACCCACAAATCAATCATTCACAGTCAGAACTGCAGCAAGCTGACTTTGTGCTTCCATCAAGCTGCCTTTAAGTGTCTTGCTATACTTTGTCCAAAGTCACCTGGTCAGCAAGAGGTAAGAATCAGAAATGCTCAATCAAAAAGACTCAAAGGATCCTTTTATCTGATCCTTTGAGCAGTGTTCTTCCCACTACATAACCCATGTGGTGTAAACTGGGCTAGATTCCAAATCCAAATGGGATTTGCTAAACCTGCACTACACAATGAGTTGTTTATTGAGTGCTTAGTGAAAGGGAGAAGATAATTTACTCTTAACTGAATTCTGGCTCATTTCCTTGAGAACTAGACTGACATTTTTGTTTTTAGCACCAGCCCATTAGGGAAACTGGAATGGCTTTTTCTGTCTCTGGCTGAGTGTCTCTAGAGCAGTCTTAATGGTGATCTTCAAGTTCTGTCTATATAATACCAAAGCAACAGGTCAGAAAACAAGAAATAAAAAATTACTACTATTAATAGTAAGTTTTACCCATTATCCTATTTGCTCCTAAAGACTGTGGATCTCAGAGAGGGGCTGGTTCTTCTGTCTCCACCTCTTTCTCTCTACTATATCACCCTGTGTTATCTTCAAAACACTTAAGACTCTTTTAAATGATAACCTATTTGTTTATCTATTTTTAAATACCTTCCCAACTGGAACATAAGCCCGATGAGACAAGGAGAGTGTCTGTCTTATTGAGGGCTTTCTCTCTAGGGCCTAAAGTCAGATAAATGCTCAGGAATTATCTATTTCATGAAGGAATAAGGAAAATCTATATGCCCTAAATAATAATATATTTTAATATATTATTAATAATATAATCCAATAATATATTTTGAATGAAAAACAGGGCAAATATCTTTGATGACATCACTACCATCAGAGTAATAAAATAAAAATTATCCTGGAAACAGGATTCAGAAGAAATGAAGACAGAAGAGTCAAGTCTTAATTTTTTTATTTCTAAAGTTTGAATTAAAAAAACACTGAGATACCATTCCACTGCTCTAGACTACACAAAGGTACAAAATTTGGTAACAGGTGTGTTTGGTAGGACATGAGGAAGACACACTCTCAAACATTGTAGGAGAACACTTGGACACAACTCCATGAAGGATGATTAAGCAACATCTATCAAAACAGCAAATGCACATGCCCTTAGGATTCTGCTTTTTCACTTTTGTGGAACTTGTCCTACATATAAAATCACCAACACATGAAATGACATATGTATGAAGTTATTTGTTACAGCATTGTTTGAAATAGTGAAGTATCAGAAACAATCAAAATTGCCACCACTAGAGGACAAGCTAAACTATGAGTCCTATCAGGCTGTGGAAATCTTTGCAGCTATAAAAATCAATGAGGATACTGTTTATATATTCATGTGAAAGTCTTCCCAAGATAAACATCTAGGTGAAAAAAGCAAGTTGCAACGCCGAGTGTTTTATATACTATAATATTAAAAATGGCGGGCGGGTATGTCATTGAATTGTTGGTATACACACAAAATATCCTTGGAAAAACACACAAGAACAAATTTTTAAAACGTGGTCTCTGGTAGGAAAAATGTGGATAGAGAAGTGATGGAAGTTTTTCATGCCATTCCCTGTTTAATTTCTGATTTGGAAATCATGAAAATTCATTATCTGCTATGTTTTTAAAATAAAAATAAGCTGTTTCAACATGTGTGGACCAGATGAAAGATCACTTTAGGAGGCTGAAGCAGTAGAGGCAGTATGCCTTGAAACAGAAAATGTTGATACTAGGCCCAGCTCTGACCTTGACATTGATGTTGATGTTGATGTTAACACTGGGTGAAGTCATTCCCTTAACTGGGCCTCAGTGCTGCCCCATCTGTAGGATAATGAGGGTGAATTAGCAGATTTTTAAAATATTCCTTGCTGTTCTGACCTAGGATCTAATCTAGGCTTTACTTAATTTGACTTAAACATGTTGTCGGGATCTGCTTCTGACACCGTTTGTCAGGGCCTGGGACTGGCCAAGTCTTGGGCCCAGCTTAGGTAGGTTCCGGACACGAACTGCTAAGCTACCTTGCTCAGGAACAGTTTCTCTTAGGTGCTTGAAGGCTATCTACTTTAGCTGGAGAGAGACAGAGAGTGAGAGAGAGTCTTAGAGAAAGTAAAGCAGTCTTCTTAGAACAGATAGATCTTAGTCTTTGGCAGAGCTTGGTAACCTGCAGCAGAGAGATGCCGTGCTGGCATTCTGCAGGCAGGAGAGGAGACAGAGTCAGAGTAAGCATGTCCATGATAGAATGCGCATGGTTTTTGACTGCCTTCTCCTCCAGCCTAATATAAGGCTGATCTCGTGCTTCTCAACACCGCAGGTGTAGAGACTGCCAATTCACCAACGCTCTAATCTCAAGAGCTCTCTCATGCTAGTTAGAACTAAATCTCTCTCCATGCCCTTTTCACCAAGGTGTTCCATTACAGGTATTTCCTATAACTCTCACTCCTCCTAGCCATAGGCTATATGGGCTGTTATACCATGTGTTTATAAAATATGCCCTATTAAGTATTTTGAGTACTGTATTTTATACTACTTTGCTTCATTTTTTTCTTTTTTATTTGTAGTTGGCACTTACCTTTCTATAGTATAAATTCCTTTTTAAAAGCTCCCACCTTGTCTCTGCTGAAGAGGGGCATTTGGGTGTCAAGAAGACACCCATGGCCAGGAATATGGCAGTGGAGGGGATAAGCCAAGTTCTGAGTAGATGAAGATAACTCAAAAGGAGACAAAGATCAAGGAAAAAATTCACTTGGGGTAGAAGGAACCTGTCAGATTCTGCTGAACCCTTGGACTCCGTTTACCCATATGGGTGCTCTAAGGAAACAAATGCAGCTCCCGTCTTCATACTTCCACATACCTGTGAGCTGAGTTGCTCTGAGTAATCAGAGTTTTAGATGCAGTAAGACGTTTCATCTTGCCGAAGTGCACACTTTCCTTCAGGTAACAACATTCTAAATTCCTATTTTGCGGGTGGAAAGTTCCTGTCCCTCCCCATTGACCCCTGTCCATGTTTTCTATCCGTGGGTCCAGGTGTCCCTGGCTGGCCAAACAACGACATTCTGACATTCTACCCACCTGTCACAATGGTCATCAGGTCTAGGACTTCTGCCCAAAGTGATGGAAAACAAGAGAGATGCTCTTTTTTTTGTTTGTTTCCTTCAGATGCAGGGGAGGGAACATGTAAGACACAGAGCTTCTGTTCACCACTCTGAACCACATGGAATTTAGGAATGAAGAGAGAAACAAGGCTCGGCGCCTGTGGCTCAAGCGGCTAAGGTGCCAGCCACCTACACCTAAGGTGGCGGGTTTGAATCCGCCAAACAACAATGATGGCTGCAACCAAAAAATGGCCGGGTGTTGTGGCAGGCACTTGTGGTCCCAGCTACTTGGGAGGCTGAGGCAGGAGACTCGCTTGAGCCCAGGAGTTGGAGGTTGCTGTGAGCTGTGATGCCATGGCACTCTACCCAGGGGGATAGCTTGAGGCTCCGTCTCAAAAAAAAAAAAAGAGAGAGAAACCATAGCCAAGAGATGGCGACATCTCTAAGGCACTGTCAACCTGCTTCTGGAACCAGCTTGGTTTTTAAGTAACATGAATGAATTCATTTTTTTAATTATTTAAGCCTGTTTGGGTTTTACCTTCCATTTCTTGAAGTCAAAAGAATCTGAATCAGCTTCTTATACCTGGATATTCATGTCTTCCCCCAGTTTGGGAAGCTTTCAGCCATTCTTCCTTTAAATAGGCTCTCTGCCCCTGTATCTCTCTCTTCTCCTTCCGATCTTCTAGTGTGTAAATATGAGCTTTCTTGTCATTGTTCCATAGATCCTGTACATAGGATTTCTTCATCCTTTTTCATCCTTTTTTCTTTTTGCTCTCCTGACTGGATTATTTCCAATGTCCTATCTTCAAGTTCACTGAATCTTCCTGTTTGATCAAGTCTGCTGTCAAAGCTTTCTATTATATTTCTTAGCTCAGTCTTTGTACTAAGCTAAGTTCACTGAATCTTCCTCTGTTTGATCAAGTCTGCTGTCAAAGCTTTCTATTATATTTCTTAGCTCAGTCTTTGTACCCCATAAATACATACAATTATTATTCATCAATTAAAAATAAATTTCAGATCAGGTGTGGTGACTCATGCCCTGTAATCCTAGCACTCTGGAAGTCCAAGGTAGGTAGATTGCTTGAGGAGTTCAAGACCAGCCTGAGCAAGAGCAAGACCCCATCTCTAAAAAAATTAATAGTTGGGCATTGTGGCAGGTACCTATAGTCCCAGTTACTCAGGAAGCTGAGGCAAGAGGAGCATTTGAGCCCAAGAGTTTGAGGTTGCTGTGAGCTGTGCCACAGCACTTTACTGAGGACAATAAAGTGACACTCTGTCTCAATTAAATCAATAAATAAACTTCAAAAAGAACCTGAATATCAGAGTCAACTTCAATTGACTTACAGTCACTTCCTGAAAAACAATATTGAGAAGATCTCTGAACCTTACCTGGGCTCCTGACTCAGGAGAAAGGAATGGTAGAAGAGGGAAAAGATGAAGATGGTGTGAAAGCCGTGCATCCCTTGACTAAGATGAAACTCCTGACTCAGTCCTCTGCCTCAGGAGGGCAGTGCTTCATATTTCTGCAAGGCTTGGTCTTTCAGGTTGGGATATGTATGGGAAGGAATTTGTCAGCTTGTATCCCTGCAACATACATGCCCACATTTGCTGAAAGATTGAGTGGGGGTTCCAGCTGTGCGTGCTACTTTCAGTACATTTTTTTCCCTGTCCCTGACCTCCAAGAACTAAGACTCTGAAGAGGAAATTTGCTTCTTGCTGACTCTGAAGTCTCCGTGCTCCCTTTCCTTCTCTAACCTCAGCTTGTCATCTGCAAATAGGCAAAGGAAGTAATGATGCCAAAAGCATAATGGATTGTAGAGGTACCACGTTAAAAGTTTACAAAACAGAGCAGAGGCCGTGAATCCTGGGGGCTGATTATTCGGATTATCTCCAGTCTGGTTTTCATGTTTCCTCCAATTTAGGCAAGCTGACCTGGGTAGCTGATTCTCTTCTTTTTTTTTTTTTTTAATACAGAATCTCACTATTTTGCCCTTGGTAGAGTGCCATGGTGTGGCATCACAGCTCACAGCTACCTCAAACTCGTGGGTTTAAGTGATTCTCTTGCCTCACCCTCCCAACTAGCTGGAAGTACAGGCACCTGCCACAATGCCCAGCTACTTTTTGCTGCCATTGTCATTGTTAACTAGCTGGCCTGGGGTGGATTCTAACCTGCCACCCTCAGTGTATGTGGCTGGCACCATAACCACTGTGCTACGGGCGCTGAGCCAGCTGATACTCTTCTTAATCAAACTTTTATTGGTTTTGAGCTCAGTGGATATCCGCAGAAAATAAACACCAACTAAAAATGCGATACTTTGGGGCGGGGGAGAGCTATTCACTCAAAATATTCTAAATAAAAACACGTGCAAATATGTATCACTACTTTTTTTGAGAGAATCAGGTTATGAAGATATAATTTATACATATACAGAGGGTGCCAAAAAATACACACACACTTTAAGAAAGGAAAAAACTGTATTAAAATTGTAACACTCAATACACACTGATAACAAAAGATGAATACGAGTCACGTTGAACACCTTGTAATTGCAGAAGCCAAAATGACCTTGAGTATTACAAATTTAACAAAGTATTTTTTTCCTTTCTTAAAATGCGTATACAGTTTTGGCACCCTCTGTGCAATAAAATTTATCCTTTTATAGTTGCATAATCCTATGAGTTTTGATAAATACATTTGAGTTGTGTCACCCCTACCAAACTCAAGATGCAATACAGAACAATTCCATCACTTCAAACAATTCCCTTGTGTCACCAATCTTACTCTAACTCACTGCACCTGGCAACCACAGAGCTGTTTCCTGATCCCACAGTTTTCTAAAACTCCATATGTGTGGATTCATGCAGCATGTAACATTTTGAGCCTGACTTCCTTCAATATAGCATAATGCATGTAAATATAAATCCATGTTGCTGCATATATTGTGAGTTTGTTTCTTTTTATTACTGAGTATAAAAATTCTCAGGATTCCACTGTATGAATATACTAGTTTGTTTATCCATTCCCCATTGGAGGACATTTGAGTGTTCCAGTTTTTGGCGACTATGAATAAAGCCACTATAGACATTTGTATATAGTTTCTTATATACATAAATTTTCCTCTGTTCTCAGAGTGGGATTTCTTGGTCAATTGATAAGTATATTTTAAATTTATAAGAAACTACTGAAGACTTTTCTAAAGTGGCTGTTGCATTTTGCATTCCCAGCAACAATACAGCCATCTTCATTTTTAACTGGGTAGAATGTCATTGTATGTAAGTTTAGCACACTGCCATATCTCTATTAAGGCTTAAGGGACTTCATGTCTGCGGGAGGGCAAAAGAACCTATAGCTATATCCCGCAACCATTTTTTTGACCTATGATCACCGAGTATCATCTCTAGAATGGTTTTTGAAAAACATACAGTGCAAAAAGAAAATTAGAGCTGACCAGGTCAACACCTCCGAGTAGAACTGTTTTGATCCAGTCACCATCAGGTGTGATGCACTAAGACCATGTTCACTACCCCTATTTTTCCAGTGAAACTGGGTATGTTACCTAACTGCTTTAAAAGTCACTTTCTTCATCTCTCTGGGGCTTTAGGGAAGACCAAGAGGAAAAAAAAAGTGAGAAAGAACTCTGAAATTAGAAAGCAATTAAACATTAAATGTGGTTAAGAAAACAGACATTTCTAGGGAGTGTTCTTAAAACCCAACAACATAAAAAATGTAATTATTTAATATTAGAACTAAAAGAAGCTGAGAGAGCTTCCATCAAGTTCCAGTCTCTAATGATAGTCTTAATGAGAAAACAGAGGCCCTGAAAAGTCAACTCCATGAAAAGTGACCACTTGCAAAGCTAGTTAGAGAATTCAGAACTTATGACACCCTGCCCACTTCTCTCATTATGCTGCACAGCACACCCGTAAAGGCTGGTTTGAACAACAATCAGCCACAACCAAATTTTAAGCATTTATACAAGGTCAGTCCCCACCAAAGTGAAATGACCACGCAACTTAAAGTAATGCCAGTTACTTCCTATCACATATCCCGTCTTCCCTTCATCGTAGCATAGTCCTCATCTGCACTCATTGGTTCTACCGTCTCCCTGCCCCACTGGGAGTTAAGCTCTGCCAGGGTACTGACCTCTATTATCTATATTGCCTAGAACACAATAGGCCCTTAATAAATGTTTGTTGACTGATGATTAGGAAAGTGGACTTTAATCAAATTATTCACACTCAACAGGTTTGATTAAATGACACATACCTTTTTCAAAAAGTTTTTAAGCCACTTGTTTGGGTGACTTGGCGGCATTACAGGCCAAATCAGAGCATGAGAATTGCTCAGTCAACCAAATGTGAGGAGCTGAAATCCCATTCCCATGCTGTAATCTCCCAGTCCTGTTCTGTCTTGCTCCTCCAAGGGACACGTCGTATCAACAGCATCAAGTGTTAACTTGTTAAAACAGTTACACCCAAAAATGTTGAGATTATTTAACAATGCAATAATATGAGGTCATATCAAGAACTCCAAGGAGAGGCAGAGTTTTCAAAGACTCTAGCTCAGAGCCAGGGAGCCATTGTTTCTAAAATGATTTTCGGAAAATGAAATATTCATTAGCCAATTTATTTTATGATAGTTTATTGTGCTTAATTCCACTGCAAAATCATCTTATTAGTCTTACTTTTTAAGAAAAATGTGTAAAGCAAGTGCTTTTTCTAAATTTAATTTAATTTAAATTTTAACCAATGTAAATGATAAGTATAAAGGGGATAAAAATACACATTTGGTAATTAGCTTTACTCCGAACAAAGATTGGTTCTATTTTTCACCATTGGAAATATTCTCACTGTATTCTCAACTCCAGGAGGGCAGGGACTTCATGAGGTTTATTCATTGGTCTATTTCTAGGATTTGATTCAGTGCTAGGCACACAAAAGGAATCTAATACTTATTTGCTGAGTACATAAGTAAACTTGGAGCAATAAGGAATTGAAACCCTCCTGTGACTTATTAGGGACAGATCTGACCAGGCTTCCTGCTAACTGCTGTATCCCAGGGCAGACCTGTGTGGTCTTCACATCTATACTCTTAGACATATTCCATAGACCTTTGCTTATTTGGCTGGGTTTCCCACTCGAGCTAACATATACCATTTTTCTGAGAGCCTCACTGCCCTAAGACTGAAATAGCTAAGTGCCAGGAGTGACTACAAAAACAAGGAGAAAACTTATAGCAAGAGCGGTATAGTTAATTCGGTGAGGATCATCAGATTAAGATTTAGAACAAAGTTCTGGTTGCTCCTGCACCACTTAGCTAGGGTGAGAAGCTCACCATGTCACGTTCTCACCCCAAGCCTGATCTAAACACTGGGCAGGAGGGTGTCTTTAGATCATGAAATTCCTCACCTACAAGTCTCCACTCTGTGACCCGAAGTAAGCTCATGTAGTAGGGGTGCCCAAAGGTGAGGACATCTCTGCTTATGCCATTCTTCCAGATGCCCCAAAGGAAGTGCCGAGGATTCTGTTGACCTGTCTCTGGCCAGAGAAGGAGAGGAGAGCCATGTCTGCCTTCGTGGAGACAGAGAAGGTGATTACCTCATTTCTTAGAGACAAGGCTGGATTCTTTTGGCCTCACTGGGTAATAAAAAACCCATGCAAATTCATATACACTGCTGATTTTACACAAAGCAGGTGACAAAACATCTTTACTCCTTTTGCCATGGAAATGAAAGTAATTTTTTTAAATTCTGCCCTAGGAGTACTATAAGTGACCTTTGGTATCTAGTCCCCGAAATGGCCCCTAAGTGAACCATACTTCCAGGGTTCTTGCCAGTGAATACTCCCTTCCTCCATCAATTCTGGGCTGGCCCTGTGTAATGAACCAAACACGGCAGAAGTGACACTGTGTGACTTCTGAGGCCAGATGATAGGAAGACTGGCAGCTTCCAATTTAGTCCCCTGGAATGCTAGTTCTTGGAATGCTCACTCGTGTACCTTGGTCACCATGTTGTAAGAAACCCAAGCCACATGGGGCAGCCATATCTCAGCACTCCAGTTGAACACAGCACCAGTGAACAGCCAGAATGAACTGCCAGCTCAGAGAAGGGATCTTGGATGCTCAGCCCAGGGGAGCCATCAGGTGACACCAGCCCCAACTACCATCTGACCTCACCACAGTGACAACTACCTAGACAAGTGTGTCAATCCATCAGATCAAGAAGTAATGTTGGTAAACTGTTGTTTCAAGTCTCAAAGTTTTGAGGTGGTTCTTTATGTAGTAATATGTAAATAACTGGAGCCCTTCACAATGACCCTGGGCTTCTCTCACAGCCATTTATACTCTCAAATGTAAGACTTTGCTCACTGTTCGCAGAAGCTCACAAATAGCCTACTTTGTTCTAAATACTTTAAAATTTCAAGTTAAGGTTTTATTCCTGTTGAATCTGGAAAGGTCTGCACTGGTTGTGAAACAATGAAGTTGAGTTTTAAAACATAAAACTAGTCATTGGCTACTATATCTGTGACTGTGGGGGTATAGATCTTGATGATGTTTTTCAAAGTTACCCTGATTTTAAGTAATCTTCCACATAAACCACAGGAATTTTTTTGAAATTATAATTCTGCGTCTAACGGCATCTTTCAAGCTGCCTCTAACACCAAAGAGGAGCACAGAAATTCTAGGTTAGATCACGTGCTCCATCCTACAGTTGCAAAGTCGTGATCCTCGTAACTCTAATGTTAAATTGTCACTTGGCTTCCTTCTTTGTATTGGTGATGCTGATTATGTAGTCTAGTTAATGTCAGACTGAGCTTAACCATAAGGGAAATAAAAACAACTTCTAACCACACACATATAAACACACACAACACACAAAAAACAATGTCTTGTGTTGTGGAAGAATTTGCTGTGGTTGTTTTGTAACATATTTTCTTTATATTTCTTTTTGAAGTCATTGAAATCCCGTCTACAGTCTTTTTTTCCTCCATTCCACAGGCTTAAGTTATAAGTTCAAAAATTGTCATAATATATTAACTACCTATTATATTCCAGCCACCATGCTAAGTACTTTAGACACAATAACTCATTAACTTTATAAGACCTTGCACCTTGGGTATTTAGTATCCCCATTTGACAACTAAAAGAGCCATGGCTGAAATAGTAAATGATTTCTTAATGCCTCACAGGTACTAAGTACTTTGAGACAAGATTGGAAGCCAGGTCTACCCTCAAGCAGCATAAACATAGCTGAGGAACAACATCTCTGAATTCTTACACCTCCACAAATCATAGAGTAATTGTTGAATCATTGGGCAGGAGCTATAGCTTGGTCAGCAGAACTATGTACTCTTGGAAATCACCCTGAAGAAAAGACTTACTTCTGAGTTTCAGGGATTCAGAGTGTTGATATTTTCAGACTACCTATTTGTACTGGTGCTATCATTGCTGTAATTCTGTACTGCCAAGATTGTACTGGTGATAAAAGAATACGATAAGATGTTGTAATTTTATTCTAGGGTGTGAATGCTGTGATCACCCATTCAGGGGGATTTGGTCAGGGTCCCAGGAGAGAGTTGTAGAGATCTAGGAGGTTCAACAATCTGGAATCTGGAAATCAGAGGCAACTAAAATTAACTGGAATAGAAAAACTCAGTAGCAACCAGAACATTTAGAAACTGTCACTATCCATCTGCACTGGGAAGAGAATGGGGTACATAACAGAAAAGAATTGGTTCTGGGGATGAGATACAATCCCTATTAATACTCATTTCTCAAAATAGTTACATCACACAGGAAAGGAAATAGGGCTTAGAGAAGCTGTTTGCCTTGATCAGAGCCCTACTGCCTGCCTATCGCTAAAACCAGCAGAGCAGAGAAGGTAGGTAATTTGTACTCCTTGCTGTGCTCAGAGGAAGGGAGTCCATTACTTTCTAGAGAGTAGCAACACAAACCATTCCACTGACTATTAAATCCACAGTTTCCCCAACAACAAACCTAACCCCAGCCATGTGGGGTCATCCTGTCTTTTCCAGGGTCTAGGCATCTTTGAACGCTTTTTTGAGTGGGCTTCCACCTTGGCTTTTGCTTTGATTCAGACAACATGATTATATCTGAAGGTCGTTCCCCCAGAGACTCCAGTTGTTCTAGTGTTGGTGACAGTAAGCAGTCTCCAGATATTGTAGTATGGTGTTAGGAATGTCTTCCTTGGGAGGGGTGACCAGTCAGCTGTGGTCACAAAAGCCCTGTAATTAGAATTAGTGTGACTAATTCCCACATAGAATCAGAGACTCTTGGAAAATTGCTTCTGTAGAAATCATACTCACTGATGTCCAACATGCCCTGAATCATTCTATACTCACAGCAAAAATAGCTGGTGTCAGAGAATACCATAAATACTGGAAATCCTCACGTGGGACCTGATCCATGGAGACGAGCCTCCTCTTGCATTGGAAAACAGTATGCTGATGATGTCAGGGTAGTTGCCAAACTGTCTTGGTGTCTAAGGAGAGTGTCAGAGAACTACTCTACCCAGGATGAGTTGGGTGACCTCAGGTAAGGCATTCCCTTTTCTGTCCCTTTTTATAAAAGGACAGAGCTGAGCTACAGGTTCTCTGAAACTCACCAGTTGTAACAGTTAACACTTTGTATGTTATAAAATGATCTGAACATTTTTCCAGTTAAAAGATAATATGAGGTAACAATTGAATGTTTAGCTGTTTCATCCACAACCCTGTAAGGATAGTACCACTGATATCCCCATCTTACAGATGCAGAAAGGGAAGCCCAGCAGCATAACCCCAAGGTTTATGTTCTTAACCATTAATAATATTAATGAAAACCCTAATAAACCAACCATGCATACTAAGAATTCCAGATCCTACTTTTCTAGATATCTCTATTTTTATCCATAAACCATGTGTGTCAGTTCTCAGGCATCCCTTGGTGGATATGTTCATAATTCCTACCTAAGTCCTAGCATGTCAAACCTGGACAGGTCCTGACAGATCACCTAGGCTAGGGTTCTTAACTCATCACCCTTGGGTATGCATTAAAGTATCCATGAGCCCACTGAAATTATGTGCAAATAGGGGCGTGTGTGCATAATTCCAATGAGATTTCACTGATTTTTTTTTCCAGATTATCAAAGGGGTCTATGAACTTTTAAATACCAACCTATCTTTTGCAAGTTGGTAAAAGTGAAACCTTGGGTAAAGTATGAACTTGCCTTAGTACACACAACAGAGAGTTACAGACCTGGGTTCAGAACGCTTATCATTTGACCCTATCTCCACTGTTCTTTGGCTGCATCCTGAGTTAACTCAGACCCTTTCAACATAAACTGAGCATCTCTCAGGGTTGAGATGTTGGAGCGGGGATAATACACATATCTCACAAGTTTTAGGAATGGTTTAGACAATTGTCACTCTTCATATGGGCGTGCATATCTTTGCATTTAACCTTGGGCCTCTTTATGTCTTCATTGCTTTGAAGTTATTATCACTGGAATTACCACTGATCTGCTTCTGCCTCTCTGCTCCTCTGCTATGAATGAAAACTTACCTCATAGCACTTCATTTATAGCACTTCATGTTGCCCTTATCTGGTCCCACAACTGTCCTCTGTAGATGATGAAGGTAGTTGGACATTTGTCCCCTACCATTTTGGTTGAAAAAATCAGTCCAAAATTAACTGACAATAGCTAAGCTATGCAAAGTGAAATGTATTAATGTCTAAACATTAACAGAGGAACTATATTGTCCCAAGGAAATTCAGATCAACCAAATATGAACCAGGAAAACTGGAACTGGACTTAGTAAAAATAAAGCCCCAGTGACAGAAGCTGAAATTTAACACAGTTAAATCACAGTTGAAAAATTAAGCCATTCTTTAAAACTTCATAAGCAAAATAATTAATCTCAGGCAGTACCTATGGCTCAAAAGGATAGGGCACTGGCCCCATTTGCCGGAGGTGGAGGGTTCAAACCCAGCCCTGGCCAAAAACTGAAAAGAAAAAAAAAGAGAGAGAGAGAATTAATCTCTATAACATGGTTTTGATAAAATAAGGAGGATGACAAAATAGCAATGGTCTAAACTATAGTATATTAGAGTTAAAATGACTTAATGAACATTAACTAAGAAAAATGATTTTTGACTTCTGGTTCCAAAATTGCGGCAGAGGCAAGTCAGCTTCTCTCACCTTCCCACAAAAAAACCAAAGCCAATGTATAGCACTGAGATATTCTCCAGCAACAATACAGAGCAAGTAAGAGGGTGAGACAGTTCCCAGGGCCACTGAGAAGTGGAAAAACTCCAAGAAGACAGTAGGAAAACTGGACTTCCACATCCACGATGCACCACGATCAACCCCTACTTATGTCAACACGGGCAAAAGTGAAATTGAGATGGTCAACCTGCTTCCCCACCTTCTTTAGCTCCCTGGCTGAAGACTTTACCTATGGGTAGTATTATGACTTCCTGAAGGCAGAAAAAGAGATAAATATTCCAAAGGACAGGCAAAGACAGCCAGGGAAGGCAGGATTGCCATCCTTGGCCAAGAAACTCCATTCTGTATCTTGGCAAAAGGATATGCCAAATAAGAGTGGCTGTACGATCCCAGATCCCCTGGCCACAAGACCCCACACACTGCTAGAATAATCCTTCTGGGACCTCCCCATTTGAGACAGGCCACTTACTGGCCATTTACTAGAATTAAGATGAACCTGGGTTTATCAGGCTTCATCTAGAGCTGAATGGGAACAAAAAATTAAAATGGCTTCAAATTAACAGCCTAATGATACAAAGAATGATTCAAAGAACTAGAAAAGCAATAAAAACCAAGCTCAAAATTAGTAGAAGGAAATAAATAATAAAGAGTGGAGCAGAAATTAATGAAATAAAGATAAAAAATACACAATATCAAAAAAATGAAAAGTTGGTGTTTGGAAAAATAGAAACAGAACTAATAAACCTTTGGCAAGAATAAAAAAAAAAGAACTATGACCCAAATAGAGAAGATCAGAAATGAAACAGGAGACATAACAACTGAGATCTCAGAAGTGCAAAGAATCATTAGAGACTGTGATGAACAATTACATACCACCAAACTGGAAAACCTGGAAGAAAGGAATATATTCCTGGACACATGCAAACTGTCAAGACTGAACCACCAAGTAATAGAAAGCATCAACAAACCAATAAAGAATAACAAGATTGAAGCTGTAATAATAATAAATTTTAAAAGCCCCAAACCTAGTAGATAAAACTGATGAATTCTACCAAGTTTCTAAAGAATTAATATCAATCCTACTCAAACTTTTCAAAAGAATTGATGAGGAGGGAAGACTCACATACTCATTCTATAATGCCAGCCCTACTCTGATACCCAAATCAGACAAGGACACAGTGATAAAACAAAGCTATACCAGACCAATATCACTGATGAACATATATGCAAAATATCTTCAACAAAATACTGGCAAACCAAATGCAACAACATGTAAAAAGATCATTCACCATGATCAAGTAGGATTCATCTCAGGTATGCAAGGATGGTTCAACGTATGCAAATCAATAAACACAATACACCACATAAACCACAAACACCAAGACCAAAAACTATATGATTATTTCAATAGATACCAACAAACCACTTGATAAAATTCAACATTTCTTTATAATAAAACTAGCCTTCATAAAAATGGATATAGAAGGAACATATCAGTGGAGCAAGATGGTAGATTAGTAAAAACTCCTTACTAGCCACTGATGAGACAGAGGGTGAGACAGGGGATCTAGGACTCCAGCCACCTCTAGCTGGGGGAACTGACATAGGGACATCACTCTAAGGGCTCAGTGAAGCAGTGGTGGACTCCAGGAGCCAGCAAGGAGATCTGGAGCTGAGGAGAGCTGACAAAGAAGGTGAGTGATTGTGTACAAATGGGGGCCAGCCAGCCAACCAACCCTGCCACAGTCTACAGAGAGGAAAGGGCTGTCCTGCAGTTTACTGATTGTGGACTAAACAGCTCCAGTGAGCAGTTTAAACTACTTAAATGAGTGAGGGAACTCAAATAGTATCTAGGAGCTGACATTGAATACCAGGTGGAATGGATCTGCCACCGGCTTGGCTGCTAACTGGGCCCTGTTATTGTGGGAAGGCCATGCTAGAGCAACAGTTTGCAGGGTCCAAGTGCACACTGGCTATGGAGTTCTTGCTAATATTGGGCAACCATCCTTGGGGTGAGGTGAGAGGACACTGCACCCTGGGGAAGGTCATGTTGTTGTCAGGGGTCACTATTTGATGTGCCTCTTGAGGAAGCTGACAAGAGCTTTAGAACCCCAATCACACAGGAAATGAATGTTGACAAAGCAACCAAGCCCTGATTGAGGGCAAATATGTCAGGAAGATAGGACCCAGAGGATCTCCTCTGCAACTAGAAAGTGGCTTCTGGCTTCCATTTTATATATAGCAAAAGAAGAAAGTGAGTTCTCAATCTCTTTTTTTTTTTTAATTAAATTATAGCTGTATACAGTTCTCAATCTCTTAATACCACAGCACCACCTGGTGTCCAGGCAATATATTATAATATATAAATATTTATATATATATCTTTGATTTTTTGCTCCTTTTCACAATTTATTTTGTAGGGTTTTTTCTGTTTGTTATGGTGGTGGTTGTTGGTTTTTGTTTTGTTTTCCTTTAAGTCTGTTTGTATTTTTATTTTTTCATTTTTATTATCTTCAATAGCAAGGGCTCCTCCACCTTTGTTACAGTTTTTCAGCCCCTTTTATTCATTCTTCCTCTTTTATTTCTCTCCTCTTTTCTTTCTTTTGGAAGAGGTTTTGCTACATTTCTCACCTTTCCCACATAAATTTCTCATACAACAGCTATGATATCCCCTTTATTTTTTTTATCTTTTATAATTATACTTTTAATTTTCATTACCTGTTTTTATTTTTATTATTTTTCTTCCTTTTCTCTAAGTGCTGTGGGGTCAAGGCATTGGTCTGTCGGGGGGGGGGTGGTCACAGTATTGGTCTGGCTCAAGGAGGTCACAAGCTCACAGTCTAGTATGTCCTTCTAGCTTTGACTTCTCAAAAAACAGTATTGGTAAATCTCCACTAAGACATATTGCTATTTATTTTATTTCTTTTCCTTCTATATTTGGTGAAGGTGGAGTCTTGCGCTGACCCAGGCTGGTAAGGAGCTCCTGACTTCAAGGGACCCGCCTAACCCAGCAGCCCAAAAACATAGATTTGTGGGTGTAGTCATAGCACACTGCTGATCCCCACCATCTCTCCTGTTGCTCTCTTTCTCTCTTTCTGTCCTTCTTATCTTCTTTCCTTTAATTCTTTTCTTTTATCATCACCTTCTTTTTTTTCCTTTATGTTTTTCTTTCCTTTCTCCGTTCTCACTCTTTAAACTTCTCTTCTTCTGGCCTTACAACAAAAGGCCACTTCAACACCTAAGTTCTGAGACAAGGTAATTTAAAGAAAAGGATGTAGTGATAAGGAAAAAGTAGGGGAAGGAAGTGAATAAGAAGAAAACACACATGAAGAGGAGCCAACAGAAAAATTCTGGCAACATGAAAAAATAAAACAGAGCACCCCCCCAAGGGATTATGGGACAGCTGCTGCAGAAGACTTAACCTATAAAGAATTGGTATATTTGATAGAAAGGGAATTAAAATATTCATGATAAAGGCAATAAAGGGAATTGAGAAGAAAGTGGAAAAACATGACAAAAAAAGGGATGAAAAATATGAAGACTACAGAAAGGATATGGAGGAGCTTAAGAAATAGAAGGAGTCAATCAGGGAACTTAGAGATGCAATAGAAAGCATCAATAACAGATTAGACCATGGAGAAAAAAAATCTCAAATCTAGAAGATAAAGCTCTTGAGCTAACCCAGGTAGTTAAAGAGGCAGAAAAGAAGAGATAGAAAACAGAATATTTGCTCACAGAATTAAGGGACTTCATGAAGCATTGAAACATACTAATTATAGGTATCCCTGAAGGTGAAGAAGAATGTCCCAAAGGAATGGAAGCCCTACTGGAAAATATCATAAATGAAAATTTCCCAAGTTTCACTGAAGATTCTAAAACACTCTTTTTATAGGGATATCAAACCCTGAGTCATCCAAATAGAGCATTTCCAAGACACATTACAATGAACCTGTCCAAAGTCAAGACAAAAGAGAAAATTCTGCAAGTAGCCAAGAATAAGCATCAATTCACCTATGGGGGCAAATCCATCAGAGTGACAGCAGGCTTTCCAGCTGGAACTTTTGAAGCCATAAGAGAATAGTCATCTACCTTTAACCTTCTTAAACAAAATAGTATTCATCCAGAATACTATATCCTGCTGAACTAAACTTCAAAATCAATGGGGAAATCAAATCTTTACTGATATGCAAACATTGAGGAAATTCTCTACAATAAGACCAGCTGTACAGGAAATATTTAGATCTATTCTCCACACTGACCATCACAATGGACCACCAGCTTGCAGTAAACACCCAGAAACTAAAGGATAAAACCTTTATGCTTTCCATAATGATGCAAAGGATAAACTCAGCAATGAACTTTCATAAAATAACATGAATAGAATTCCACCACACTTATCAACTCTCTCAATAAATGTTAATGGTTTGAATTCTTCACTGAAGAGGCATCCATATGCTGTCTCCATGAAATACACCCTAACCTTGAAGGACAAAACAAGACTCAGGGTAAGGGAATAAAAACCAATATTTCAGGCAAATGGAAATCAAAAGAAAGGAAGGGTCACAACCCAATTTTCAAATACAAGTGGATGTAAAGCCACTAAAGCTAAGAAAGACAAAGATGGTCGCTTCATTCTGATCAAGGGAATAATACAAGAGGACATTTTAATTCTAAATATTTATGCACCCAACTTAAATGCTCTCATATTTATGAAACAGACCTTGATTAGTCTGAGTGATGTGATATCCCATAACACAATAATAGCTGGGGATTTGAACACCCCACTCACAGAACTGGACAGATCCTCTAAACATAAACTAAACAAAGATACTAGGGACTTAAACGTGACCCTAAAAGAAATGGGATTAATAGATATAAACAGAACACACATCCCAAAACTAAGGGATATATGTTCTTCTCATCAGCCCATAGGACATACTTGAAAATAGGCCATATCCTAAGATACAAATCAAATCTCAGCAAAATTAAAAGAATAGAAATTATACTTAATCAGACCACAAGGCAATAAAGGTGAACTCAACTCCAATAAAAATGTTCATCCCCACACAAAGACATGGAAGTTAAAATTATGCTGAATTAAAGTTGGATTTAGGAAGAGATAAAAGAAGAAATTGTCAAATTCCTCAAACATAACAACATTGAAGACACAAGTTACCAAAACTTGTGGGATACAGCAAAAGCAGTTTTAAGAAAGAAATATAATCACATTAGATGCCTACATTGGAAAAACACAAAAAGAGCACATCAACAAACTCATGAACCATCTTATGGATTTGGAAAAAGAAAAATAATCAAATCCAAAACCTCGCAGAGGTAAAGAAATAGCCAAAATTAAATCAGAGATTAATGAAATTGAAAACAAAAGAATCATTCAGAAAATTAACAAAACAAAAGTTGGTTTTCAAAAAATAAATAAATAAAATCAATAAAGTTTTGACCCGATTAACTAGAAACATAAAAGTTAAATCTCTAGTAATCTCAATCACAAATGATAAAGGTGGCACATTTCTTAAACTGATTGAAGCTATCTATGACAAACCAACAGCCAATATCATACTGAATGGAGTAAAACTGAAAGCTTTTCCACTTACAACTGGAACCAGACAAGAATGTTCTCTATTGCCACTCCTATTCGACATAATGCTGGAAGTTCTCAATAATGCAATAAGGCAAGAGAAGAATATAAACAGCATCTAACTGGGAGCAGAGAAGGTCAAACTCTTGCTCTTTGCTATGATATGATTTTGTACTTAGTGAACCCCAGAGACTCAACCACAACACTCCTGAAAGTGATCAAAAAATACAGTTATGTCTCAGGCTATAAAATGATGTCCACAATAGCCTTTGTATATACCAATAACAGCCAAGTTGAGAAATGAATCAAACACAATTCCCTTCCCAGTAGCTTCAAAGAAAATGAAATACCTAGGAAATACCTAACAAAAGAGGTGAAGAGCCTCTACAAAGAGAACTATGAAACCCTAAGAAAAGAAATAGCAGAAGACATTAACAAATGGAAGAACATACCATGCTCCTGACTGGGAAGAATCAACATCATTAAAATATCTATACTACCTAAAGCAATCTATAGACCCAATGCAATCCCTATTAAAATACCAAGATAATGTTTTGAAGAACTGGAAAAAATTATTCTTTTTTCATATAGAACCAGAAAAAAGCCTATATAGCCACGGCAATTTTTATTAATAAAAACAAAACCAGAGGCATTGCTTTATAAGACTTTAGTCTATATTACAAGTCACAGGTGATAAAAACAGCATGGTATTGACACAAAAATAAAGATATTGACATATGGACCCTAATAAAAAACCAATAGATAAAATCAGTCTCCCGTTGACATCTGATCTTTGATAAATCAAACATAAGCATATGCTGGAGAAAAGATTCTCTATTCAATAAATGGTGCTAGGAGAACTGGATAACCACATGTAAAAGACTGAAACTGGACCCATGCCTCTCACCACTTACAAAAATTGGCTCAAGATGGGTAAAATATTTAAATCTAAGACAAGAAATAATAAAAATTCTAGAAGAAAGTGTGGGTAAAACTCTTGAGGATTTTGGCCTGGGGAAAGATTTTATGAAGAAGACTTCAGTGATAGTTGCAACAACAAGAATAAACATATGGTACTTAATTAAACTGAAAAGCTTCTGCACAGTTAAGGGCACATCAGTTAAAGCAAACAGACAATCTTCAGAATGGGAAAAATTATTTCCATGTTACATATCTCACAAAGGCTTGATAACTAAGATCTATAGAGAACTCAAATTAATCAACAAAAAAAAAAAAAGGAAAAAATCCCATACATCACTGAGCAAGAGACATGAAAAGAACTTTCTCTGAGGAAGACAGATGAATAACTAACAAACATGAAAATATGTTCCCAAAGTTGCAGATGCTGGCATGGATGTGGAGAGAGGGAATCCCTTTTACACTGTTGGTGGAACTGCAAACTCATACAGCCTCTTTGGAAAGAAGTATGGAGAATCCTCAAGGAACTCAAATTAGACTTCCCATTTGACCCTGCAATTCCTCTGGTAGGCATCTACCTAAAAGGAAAAAATCATTTTATTATAAGGACATTTGTACTAGATTGTTTAAGGCAGGTCAATTTACAGTTGCCAAGATGTGGAAACAACCTAAATGCCCATCAACT
>CAUYQV010137341.1:0-16395 GCA_963574575.1 Galagoides demidoff
TTTTTTTTTTTTTTTGAGATGGAGCCTCAAGCTGTCCCCCTGGGTAGAGTGCCATGGCATCACAGCTCATAGCAACCTCCAACTCCTGGGCTCAAGCGAGTCTTCTGCCTCCACCTCCCAAGTAGCTGGGACCACAGGCGCCCGCCACAATGCCCGGCTATTTTTTGGTTGCAGCCGTCATTGTTGTTTGGCAGGCCCGGGCTGGGGATTCGAACCTGCCACCTTAGGTGTATGTGGCTGGCGCCTTAGCTGATTGAGCCACAGGCGCCGAGCCTGCAGATCCAATTCTAACTGATAAATCTAGTGACAACTTAATCTCTCAAAGAATGAAGAAGGGAATAGTTGGTATAATCCAAGAGTGCCCCTGAATATTGACCTTTTAGCATAGTTAGATATTTATCAGGCATCCAACCAGATAAACTTCTGCTATTCTATATTTGATTCTGAAGAATAAGGAAAATTAACTTAGTGAGAAATATGTTCTATGAGAAAGTCAAATAATTCTGAAAGTTTGTCATAGAACATAGAAACACTACCATCAAGGATGGCAAATGAGTCACTGTATTCCTCTCCCAAGCCCACAGCAGGGATCACAGTTACATTCACTGCTGTGTCCTCAGTACCTAGAACATCTGACAACAAATATTTATTAAAGGAATGAATAGCTGGCTCAAAGAAGTATTGAGTGAATGAATAAATGCAGCACTCTTTTCTATTGAATTCCCACTTGATCTCAGATCCTTTTGACCACAGAAATCCAGATATCCACCCATCCGTTGGGACTGGTATGAAAGCTAAGTCTTATTGCCAACTCAGGTCTAGACTTATTTGTGTAACTTCAATGGAAAATAAAAATAGGAAATGTGGGAAGTACTCTGAAAGAAAGACATTTTGGCTCATGATAAGGAAAAACTTAAAAACTGCGAACATTTTATATAGTTTTGATATTCAACTCTGTAATTTGTATTTTTAAAATTCTGAGCAAATAAGATACTATAAAACAACTGTTTCCAAACAATCTCTGGAATAACAATTATAAGACTTTTATAATAAAATGACATACAGAAAATTCCTTTGAAATGTTGTTTAACCACAATTTTTATAACAGTGCTGATACGTTTGGAATGGTAAATACAGTTTTAAAACAAGAGAAAATTCACCCTTCAAATAAGTCTAGAATCCCATGGCCAAGCTGTACAAATTTGATTCTGATCTGATTTGTAGTATCTTTATAGACAAGGATAGTCTTCTCCAAAGATACTATCTTAAATACTTAAATGAATACTATCCTGTAATCCCATAGTCCATGAATATTCAAAAGTTGTGTTTTCTCCCATAGTAATGAGAGATACAAGCTACATGTCCAAAGATACAGGTGTTTGTATTTTCAATACATAAGATAAACAAATAAAGGCTACTTACCGCACAGCCCTCAGTGTTATCAGCCCTGTGAGGCAAGATGAAAGCTAAGGTATCTAAGTTTTCACAGTGCAAGGGAACCTGGGATTTATTCTTACAACTTGTTAGCACGATGAAGAAGTGAGTTGGAATCAAAATTTCTTGACTACGGATAATTTTGATGTTTCTGAAAAATATGTCAATATTACTTTAAAAAAAGAAATATCTTCCTTTTCATGAACATTGCAGTAGAGTAAGGTTTTAATACAAGAAATCCAAAAAGCAAATTCAGAAAAGTAATTAAATATATTATAACAAGTTAGCAATCATAATCCTTCAACATATTCCTCTACCTTGAGAGTAATAATTAGAAGACAGATAAACGACAGTCTGAATTATTTTCATTTTCTATAGAAATGTTTTGAACTCTGAAATTCTCTGAAATTTTACCTAAAGACACCGGAATTAAGACACTAGAGAAAATACCGTTTTTGAACACCTATGACCAAAATTCTAATCTAAATCATGACTTACTGCCTTTTAAATTCTATGCCATTGTGAACAAATAGTAAGCACAGAGCGAACAGGTTAAAAATGTGTGATTCTCGTGCCTCCTGAGAGGACATGTGGATTCTTCTTTGTTTTAATTGGATATTTTCTCCTATTCTAATAACTTAATTTTCTTTTCAAATTGTAGCATATTATCAAAGACTTTCCAAGCAGCTTTACTTTACTGTCATTCTCCTACTCTTGATTTTAAATCTGTGTTTGTTTTTCAGCATCTTTCAAAACTTATAGTAGTGGAGTCATTGTTTTCAAATAACAATCTTATATGGAATCATAATATATAAAACAGATTTCAAAAGAGGGCTCTAATTGAAGCTATAAGTAGGATGCATATGAAGTTCTCCTTTACCCACTCTAGTGTTTTACCCTGTAAGGCAGTTTAACACCTCAGGGGATATAATAATAAAAATAAAAATAAATTGCAATTTACAAACAGATGTGCTCTCAGATATATGTGTGTAAATCTCATATATCTAAGTCAGCCTGGGAGAGCGGGAATGTTCTGGGGCGAAGGGCTGAATCTCGGTGGAGTCTTTCGTCTTTTTCTTTTACCCTTGATAGCAAAATTGCTTCCAAAAAAACTCATAAATATTGTTTTAATAATGACCAACCATTTTCTAAAATGTTCTCCCTCTTTCCCTCTCTCCTGTTACTAAAACAGCACCACTGATAGTTTCCTGGAGATGGTCACTCAATTATTCCCCTCCAGCCAGAGATGGAGCCATGACATTTGCCTAAAGGCTATCAGACTTGAAACACTATAGCTTCTGAACCCTGCTCATTCCTAGGCTCAGGGTATCTGTAGTCACACCATCTAGTCCTTCACCTGACTGATAGTAAAATAAAATAGCATTTTAATAATTAGCCACCCAGAGACCTTAAACATGAGCTTTAGCATTTAAACTGAGCTCAAGGATTAATCAACTGAACTGAATGGGGGGTAAAACACTATTTTTTTTACCTAAAAAAAATACTTCACTGAACATTTAGCAAAACATCAAAATTAATCAGACATCTCAAGAGGCTTCCACTGTAGTCACAAATGTCATGCACATAAATAAATAGTACTGGGTAAGAAATGTTCTGCTGACTCAACTGCATGGGGGTCCCATTTGATAGCTGGCATACATATTTTTTTGAGATGGGTTCTTGCTATGTTGACCAGGCTGGCCTCAAATACCTGAGTTTAAGCAATCCTCCCACGTTAGATATCCTAAGGTGAGATTATAGGTGTGCACAACCATGCCTAGCTCAATAACTATTTTTAAGAGTAATGAAATATGTTCTTACTGCCTCAGAGTCTTTGAAGAATCACAAAGTCCATCATAATCAAAGTCAAATACAGGACCGCTGACAACATTGACACCATTTCTTTCCTTTGCGTACCTCTGCAGTAAGGTGTCATGAAAATAGTGCCATATAACTGAAACAAGAAGGAAGACGATGCAGTTTCAAAAGAAGGTACCGTACTGTCAGGTGAAATAAATTAACAGCATGATTCAAAATCAGCCTCAGTAACAATTAGAGATAAAGTCAAGTTTGGCTTTAGTCTTTGGGTGAGGCCAAAAATCCTTTGTTCAACTTCGGCCTTTGGAAGGACTGATAAGAGTAGGGCTGAATCCAATTCTATTTCAGGCATCCCTGAACAATGTGACAATTATGACAAACGTGATCACACAGCTTTATTAATAAGCATGACAACATCACAAACACAAGGTACGTTATTCAGATTTACTATTAATATCTGAATTCCCTTTGAAATATTCACAAGTATTCTGAGTGCAAATTAGAGTAAAAATCTCCTTATATGTTCGTATTTTGATATTCTAAACATCAATTTAAGTATAATTATATACTTATTTTTCTATGAGTCAAATGCTCCAATAGTTAATGATGATATGAAATCTATTCATTTTAAAAAGAAAACAACTATCAAGAACTTCCAAATAGTTAAATAGGAGAATAGACTAAACGTTATTTTATGTGCTAGTAGGCTGTAGTAGCTAGATAATTTTAAAAAGAAAATCATATACTTTTTACCAAAAATGTTTATAAACCTTTCAATACACAGCAAAATAGATATTGGAATATATAATAATTCTAATATTTCAGTTTTTTGTGTATTGGTATTCAAATTATAAACAAATCTTTAAGAATGCATTGGGTATTTATCCATTTAATTTAGACCATTAAGTCTATTACATGTGAATTATTCCCATGTGTACAGAAATTCATTAAAATTATAAAATAGAAAGTTAAAACATTTTACCTTGAAAACTCTGGTACATTGGTACTATATTAGTAGAAAGCAAAGCTTCAGAATATATTTGACTTGAGTTTTTACTTAGTCCTACAAAGAAAGGAACAGAAAAACTTTTCTCATGGTTCAGAGATAACATTACGAATTATCGTTTTTCATATGGGAGGGTGGAGGAAGAATTTTATATGGGAGGGTGGAGGAAGAATCGTTTTCATATGGGAGGGTGGAGGAAGAATTTTACAAAATTAGCTGAGTATCATCTGAAACCTGTAAAACTTTCCTAGGTACTGAGTCAAGGGAGAATGTAATGTGTTTGGTCAAGTCTTAAAAAAAATTTTTAATCTTTTCATTTCAAAATGAATTCATCAAAGAAACAAAAACCTCTTTATTAAGAAGAGCCCCAAATTAAACATATTTATCGTATGTGCCTTATTTCAACTAACATGCATTATGTAGAAAATCTTCCTTCCTTAAACTTTTTCATAGTGAAAAGGAAAAAGAGAATATCTGGCTTCAGAACAACACCTACTTTCCAGAACAAACATCACAGGATGTCGGCCTCCAAATGCCATACAAGGCTGCTTTGTGTGAATTTGAGGCTTGGACTTGGTCTATTTTTATAATGCAATGGCCAAGTTCTGACTTCAGACACTTACTCTGGGGACTGAACTGGATGCGGAGGGCATCTGAGCACCTGGAGCCTTATGAATTTTGCCTTTCAGGCTGGCCCCAAAATGTCTTCTCATTAACATACAAATTTGCCACTTTAAAAATAGAACGGTTAGATTCAAAAAGATCATTCCCTAGAGGCTCTTTAACAGTGAGAAAGCAAGCAGACTTTAGTCTCAACCTTTATTTACTTCTCTGACTCATCCCGTTGTCTTTTTTAAACAACAAAGTAACATCTCCTTCCTAAGAACCCTGACATGAGCTTCTAATTTCATGGGGTTTGCTCAAATTCTGCTTAAAAGAAATGCAGAAAAGAAAGGTAAAGAGTGTTCTCCCTTGAGTATCTGCACTAAATCAACTGCTCTCCAAAGAAAACGTTTTGTAACATTCACTCATTAGATGATTAACGTTTCTCCCTGATAGCTATATATTTCAAATTCACCATGTTCATCATTAAATAAACACCAAGAAAGGTGATATATCAATTTTCATCAATGAAGGTAATACATTGCCTCATAATGGATGATGGATTTACAAACGAGAAAGGAAATAAAAAGGAAGAGGATAAGAAAAAGGGATTGGGTGAGGGAGACACTTACGTGGTGGGGCAAGGAATCCGTAACTCACTTTGGCGTTGTTTTTATAAAATGAACATTTATGGACAGGACTAAGAGAAACTCGAAAGTCCTGGTAGAGACAATTGGAAATGTCTTCTGTAGAGAAGGTGGCCTGAAGAACAAAATAACAAGAACCATCAGGGGTCAGGCATAGAGATGAGAAAGAAATTGCTTTGTCAATAAAGGGGAGCTGTATCAGGACATTCATTATGAAGCTCTGGTGGTCTGTTCATGTCCTCCGCACCCCTTTCCTACGGGTATACTCATCTTTTTTTCTGACTGAATTGTAAAAATTCTTTCCAATAGTAAAGATATGGCTTGAGATTCATATGTGCAAAGATTTTTGTATTCTGCAGTGATACTTTGGTTTATCATGTTTTTATCTACACAGTTTTAACCTTTTGTATAATAAAAAGCTCAGTTTTTGAGATTTAAGTCTATCTTCCATCCACGAATACGAAGCCAAAAGTTGCTGGGGGAAGATAGAAAAGCCACTGAAGAGCCATGTAAAAACCTCCACTATGGTGACGACTGTCGATTCATGCAGCTTTAATTGTCTAAGAAAACTGAAAATCCCAAGGAAGTCAAAGAACACCATTATTAAGGTATTAAACAGTAATAAATAGGATGTGGTGCCAAGAAAACATTATGTAGACTGCTGTATATTATTAATACAATATCAAGCTAAAAAAAAAAAAAGCATTTAAAGGCTGTCCTCCAAAATTAAAATCAAAGTTCAAGGAACTTTACAGAAATATGTGATGATGTGTATACATATTTTTTCAACATAGAAATTACAGATACATACACCTGTCCCTGTCTTTTTATTTAGTAATTTAGTAACTTCATAGAGTATTAACAACAGTTATTGTTTAAATCCAACTAGTAACCTCAGCTATACTCTCTGAAATTCCATTTTCCATTTCTTTTTTGAGATGGAGCCTCAAGCTATCCCCCTGGGTAGAGTGCCATGGCATCACAGTTCATAGCAACCTCCAACTCCTGGGGTCAAGCGAGTCTCCTGCCTCCGCCTCCCAAGTAGCTGGGACCACAGGCGCCCACCACAACGCCCGGCCATTTTTTGGTTGCAGCCATCATTGTTGTTTGGTGGGCCCGGGCTGGGGATTTGAACCTGTCACCTTAGGTGTATGTGGCTGGTGTCTTAGCCGATTGAGCCACAGGCGCCGAGCCACGTAGAGGTTTCTAATACCAAAATTTCAAAATCACCTTGGACCTGGAAATGTGTTAAGTGCTGAAGCTATTAACCCCTGTGTATCTGGCTTTCAGAAATTCAACCAGGGAGAGCCAGTTCCCATGATACACTTGATTTTAAATCAAAAAACTCAAGAGTGAAATTATATCTCAAGTGTGTATGTAATATACCATGGTATGGGTATGTATCATCAGTACACAGAATCTTAAGTTAAAAATTAATTGGAAATAAAGAATGTGTATCAGAAATATCTGCAGTTAGCCAATGGCCCAAGTGTCCCCAGTGCCTGACTCTACCCATGTACCTTTTTAAAAAGGCCAAAGACCTCACTGAAGTGATTCTGGCACCACAACACCACTGTGAAATCATCAATTGACTATTAGGATACAAGCCTCATTACAGGGATTCATTGGGCTCACGATGTCACACCATGGCTCCAGAGAAAAAAGATTTTTGATGGTGATCAGGGTACATAAAATACTTGGGACCATGGCTCGGCAACCCTAACACAGTGGTTACAGTGCCAGCCACATATACTGAAGTTGGTGGGTTTGAACCCAGCCCAGGCCTGCTAAACAACAATGACCACTACAACAACAAAAATAGCTGGGTGTTGTGGTGGGCACCTGTAATCCCAGCTACTTGGGAGGCTGAGGCAAAAGAATCACTTAAGCCCGAGAGTTTGAGGTTGCTGTGAGCTGTGACGTCACAGCATGTTACCAAGGGCAACATACTAAGACTGTCTCAACTAACAAACACACAAACAAACTTGGGAACAGTTGAAAAATCCCCCCCCCCCCAGAATACCATAGAATCTTTTCTGAAAACTGTACAGGAACCCAAGAACATGATCTCATTAGTGTCAGGAGGATTCCACTTTGAGAACTAGATTCTTTGCCAACTAAGTTATTTCAAGGAAATCTGTTGTTGGTCAGGACATATAAGAGGAGCCTGTGAACAGGAGATAGTTCCCTCTATCTCACAGAATTGAATTAAGTGACATAATGTAGGTAGGAAAGGACTCTACATGTATTTTTTTTATTAAATCATAGCTGTGTACATTAATGCAGTCATGGGGTACAATGTGCTGGTTTTATATACAATTTGAAATATTTTCATCAAACTGGTTAACATAGCCTTCACCGCATTTTCTTAGTTATTGTGTTAAGACATTTATATTCTACATTTAGTAAGTTTCACATGTACCCTTGTAAGATGCACCATAGGCATGGTCCCACCAATTACCCTTCCTCCACCCATCCTTCCCCCTCCCCTCCCCTCCCTTTCCCCTTTGCCCATATTCTTGGGCTATAATTGGGTTATAGCTTTTAAATTAGTTTCATAGTAGGGCTGAGTACATTGGATACTTTTTCTTCCATTCTTGAGATACTTTACTAAAAAGAATATGTTCCAGCTCCATCCATGTAAACATGAAGGAGGTAAAGTCTCTTTCTTGAAGGCTGCATAATATTCCATGGTGTACATATACCACAATTTATTAATCCATTCATGGGTTGATGGGCACTTGGGCTTCTTCCATGGCTTAACAATTATGAATTGGGCCACACATGCTCATTTCTTGCATCCCCAGAACTCTGCCAGTGCAGATGCTGACAATGTATTAGGGTGGCTCAAGCTGCGTAATGGTATCAGGTAGGTCATGTGCTCCAAAGCTCACAAAAGTACCTGCCTGGCCATCCTTTCTCATGTCTCTACTTCCCTAGCTCTGTAGTCACTGTGTTTGCAAAGCCCTTTGTTTTAAGCTCTGCACAAAACAGATATTTAAATATCGTTTTTTGCATCATCAAGAGTAACTTGTGGCCCCCAAGTCCTATTTTCCTTCAGAGTTCTCAATAACATCAAAGAGATGAGCCAGGCATCATGGTGGGTGCCTGTGGTCATAGCGCCTCAGGAGGCTGAGGCAAAGAAGATTGCTTGAGCCCAAGAGTTTGAGGCTGCTATGAGCTATGATGATACCATGGCACTCTACCAATGGTGACAGAGATTCTGTCTCAAAAAAAAAAAAAGAATATCAAAAAGACATTTACAGTTATGAAAGCCCCTCAGAGGCGGCAGGTCCTGTTATACACAGGCACCTGTTTTATTGTCTTGTTAAGGCCTAAGATCAATAGTGCTGCTGGTGCTTAATGGGAGGGTTAATATTGTGTGTATATATTTCCCAAAAAGCTATACATTTGACCGAGAGATGGCTTGATTAGGATGCAATATGCAGTGGAGATGGTGAAAAGTAGATAAGATAGATTCAAATGATATTTGGAGGTAGAAATGGCTTAGACGCATAGGTCCTTCGGAATCTGCAGTGGGGGCTGGGGGAAAGCCTCTGACATTTTCAGCCCCGCTAGCAAGGAGGCAGGTGGGAGCTCCTTGAGGAGGCTGTTAGACAGGCAAGTCTGTCTCAGCAGAAATCTAAAATGCCTAAAAGCACTGCTTCGCTTTGCTCTTACACATGGTAAGCCTTGCTCAGTTTTGTTGTACTGAAGAGTCAAATTTTTCAACTTGACTGAATGTCTTTCTGTTAAATTCCAATTCATTTAAGGCCTCCCTCATCCAGAAGCATTGGCTAGGAGAATACTGCTAATTATTTTTTAAAAATCATGCCCAAGACATCTTCTTCTATCAATATCACGCTTCTCTGCCACCTTTTAAACCAAGGTGCCCCCAAGAAGTTGTCAGAGGGCTTCCCCAAGAAGGAAAAGAAGGAAAATGTTATAATAAAAACCTTTTTTCTTTCCTTACCTTCAGCAACCTAGCCCAAGATGGCATCAGGAGGCCGAAACCAAACCCCTAACAATTTAATGTGTTTTAAATCCTGAAGAATTTAACTAAAGACCACAAACCAGAGTCGGTGCCAACACATAGGACTTCATTGTAAAATATACATAGGTAGATAGAAAAGATATTCTATTTATCGCCCAAATTCTGGGCTGCTTAAGTTGACTTTTCTCCCACATTCTGAGTGCTTCAGAAATTATAGTTTATCAAAGGTATGAATTAATCCCTTTTACCATTTTATCTGTGAAATACTTTCCCACTCCCACATCATAGTAGTTTTCTTAATTGAGTCCAGAATGATCCTGGAGCTCAATGCAGCTGCAGGATTGCAAATGACAACATTTTACTTTTACCTGGACCGTGCTACTTGTCATAAACATGGAACCTTGAGAAGATACAACCTACAGAAGAAATCTGAGTAGAGCAAACTGGGTCGTGTACCTGACCTCAAGTACATGGGGACTCTAAGAGGACCCTTTTCTCTGAGGGAGCGGCTAATTAAAAAAACAAACAAGCTTGGGGGTAAACAGACCCCTCTCAAGAGGCTTAATACCTTTTCTTAATGCTCCCTCCCTCCCTTGGCAACCCTTCCATTTACTGGTTGAGATCCCACTTCTCACCATCCTTGACCTAAGCTGCTCATTACCAACTTGACATGACTATGTAACACATCCATGTCAGAGGGCTCCTCAAGATGTCACCCTGGGGTTTCCCTTGTAGACACAAGTCTTCATACCAAATGTATCAGAGGACATTTCTACTGTATCTGGAATATAAGCTCCTTCTGTTCCATGATCATCAGGGTATACATTGGTTTTCAGCCATGAAAACATAGAAAGCAATTACAAAGTTTTGCTCAGTCTCAATATAGCATGCAGCTTAGGGCATGGGCTCCTCTGCCAGAGGCATCTGGATTCAAATCCCAAAGAACATAGTAAGTACTCAGTACATGCCAGCTATTATTTTACTTAGGATAAAAACCAAACTATTATGGTTTGCAACCTACACAACCTGTTCCCAACCATTCAAACCTCACCCTGTCCCACTCTCCCTAATTGTTCACAAACTTGCCCCTGAGGTTCCTTGAAAATCCTTGGGGTCTTCATACTTTTCTCCCAGTATAAAATTTTTTTCCAGACCTTTATGACTGAGTCCTTCTCACCATTCAGGTGTTTTCAATGTCATCTCTGAAGAGTCCTCCTTCATTAACCTAACCAAGATAGACCCTCCTTCCCCACCCCAATATATCAGATTCATTTCTTTTTAGGGCACTTACCACTAATTTACTTATGTCCCTCATTTAAATAGGAATCTTTTATTTTTATCTCAGAGCTTAGAATAACTAGGACATGGAAGACATCTGATGTTTGTTAAATGAAAAGGATAAAAAAAAAATCAAGTTCAAACCCTACCTAAATACAAAAACCTAGCCACAATCCTGAGACAACAGAATTTCAAATACTAAAAGGGATCAGAGTTATGTATCTTGGGGTATCTTGTCATATTCTTAACAGCCTGTATTTTGAAAAATCTTTCACTATTTGGGGAAATACTTCATCATGAATTCTGCCTCTCTATTGTAGACGTCAAAACTCAAAATCCCTGGCCTTTCTTGCAGCTCAGATGTATGCATGTGACTAGACTCTGCCCTACCAGACACCATCCTAAGGCTGATGTAGCAAAGAATAATGTAAGGTGGCTCTGCTTCTTGCTACAAGGGCTATGGCTGAAGTGTTGGGCTTTCTGAGAGGGCAGGGGGGACCAGGTCAAGTGGGATTTGTGGTGGCAATTTCCTCCACCACTTCATGGAACAGCACAGGACAGTGTCTCATGAGGCCAGTTCTAACAGCATGATTTTAGGCATCACTCTTGGAAGTCTTGAGTCTGTCCCCAAAATTCTCAACAGCGATTCTTATCATTTAATAATCCCTTTCCCACTTAACAGAGTAAGCTTCTGTTGTCAGCAACAGCCAGGTTTGCAGGAACTATCTCAACTAACTTTAGGACAACAGACTTCACAATATGAAATAGTTTCTATGTCTATCTACTTGACTGCTTCCTGTTATGAATCAGAACCAACTTCCCTTGGAATAAGGAGTTGAAAGACACAGCCCAACCATTTTTGTTCTTCACTGCAGGTCCCCCATTTACTTAGATAAGTCCTTGGAAAAAGCAGTCATAAGAAACCTCTTCCAACTTTATAACAGAGCTAGGATTACTATAAAGTATGCCTGTTCAAAGAATGAGTTACTATGTTTCACACTTAAAAAGTGATACATAACCTCATTTTTGATTAAACAATACTACCCTTTTCTAATAAAGTCTACATCAGAGGTTGCAAACCGTAAGTAAATAAGGTCTGCAGTGGGTTTCATCTGGCCCACGCTTTTAAACTTAAAAAAAAAATTGTTGCCAAAGATAGATTTCACAGTTGTGATTTTTGCTTCTCTTAAAAAATTTTTGGTAATTACAGGCCTCCTGACAGCAAACAGTAGAAAGCAAAGACCCCTTTTTGACAGGCCAATAGTTCTTCAACTGGCCACTGATATACTCACATACCAAATTTTTACATATAAACTTGTTGCATACATCAGAAGTTAGAAAGACTACCTGCCACTTCATGTTCTAAGTAAAACATAAAAACTGGAATAAAAGAGTAAATCAAAATAGAAAAGACAAATTCAAGGTTCTGACTTGGACTTGAAGATTACAAAGCGAGCAAAATCACAGTATATACTTTAGAAGTTGGTTTTTTTTTTTTTTTTTGAGACAGAGTTTCACTATGTTGCCCTGGGTAGAGTGCCTTGGAGTCACAACTCACAGCAACCTCAAACTCTTGGGCTTAAGTGAGTCTCTTGCCTCAGCCTCCTATGCAGCTGGGACTACATGTACCCGCCTCAACACCCACCTGTTTTTTGTTACAGTTGTTTGGCTGGCCTGGGCTCAAACCTGCCACCCTTGGTGTATGTGGCTGGCACCGTAACCACTGTGCTACCAGTGCTGAGCTGTTTAAAAAGTGTTTTATGTGTAAACATACGGTGGAGCGTAAAGCTAACTTTAACAAAACATAAGCAATTTATAAGGGAAAACAACAGACTACAAACATAGTTTCCTTTATTTTGTAAAGATCTCATTTTGATATTAATTCAAAATGTTAAAATAGAATGACCACTTCCTAGATAATTAACACAACTGACACATTAAACACTTATTTCTGTAGGATGTACTCTATCATTTGAAGTAGAAAAAAGACCAATGAAATGTATTACTAAACAATGAAATGACCTTGAGTATATCTCCTGTGATCAATCTAGTAAGAGTAAGTTTACCACATCTTAATTCCAAGTGTAAGATGAATGATTAAGAGTTTTTTGATTGAAGCAGGTGGAAAAATGCAGGACAGGCAAATCATCTGCAGTTTAAAACACAAAATTCTGTCACTTTACATCTCACATTTCAAGGCATCCTGGAACTGCTAAAAACACATGGCAGTTCTCAGAAACAGTATTAATATAATCCAGCATATTACTAAGCCAGTCATCTAACACATTACAATCGAAAAGCTCCTTGTAAAAAAAATGGAGCCAATGAATTCACAAACAACGTAGAATCCCAGGCTCTTCTCTATATTACTGAAAAAAATGTACTTAAATAATCTTTGATGTGTTATGGCAATTCACAGCTTTCTCAGACTATTCTTGTCATCTCAGTACTGTGGAAATGTTCTATCAATTTTGGCAGCCCAGGCCATGAGGCCCCCCACAACATCCCTAACTGTTAAAGAGTCTAACTCGTGGGCTTCTGCTAAGGACTGGAGGATCTTCACAGCTTTCTGGGAGTCGTTTCCTAGTTTGCAAATAACATAAATGGAAAAAGCAGCCCCTGGCTGTGTGTCCCTCTTCCCTTCCCCGATGGCTTCTGCTAAGAGTTTCAAGCTCGCTGCATCCCTCCGTTCCAAATGTTTCAAAGGGATGTGCAGGGCATGAGGCAAACAACAGATGTCCACTTCCACTTGGGGCCTGACGTCCAGCAACAAGTGAGGTGCCCCAGAATCCAGAAGTCGCTTATAGTCAGTGACAGAAACCCGCTCCTCTGAGCTCAGTAACTGCAGGGAGCGGCACTTATCGGTGGCTGAGGAGCCACAAAAGGCTTCATAGTCTTGCAGGTCAGTCACAGTGGGCCGCTCACCGCAAGCAGCACAGTCAGGCCTCCGGATCCGGAGCTGAATACAACGGAAATGCCCTTGGAGGGCATCAAAGAGCAACATCCTGCCACTGTAAGAGGGGCCCAGACCCGCAGCGATTTTCAGCACTTCCAGCGCCTGCAGGCAGCCAAGGACACCAGTCACGACACCGAGCACCCCGCCATCCGCACAATTGGTCACTGTCTCCGCTGGGGGTGGTTGGGGGAATACGCAGCGATAGCAAGGCCCACCGTCATAGTGGTAGACTGTGATTTGGCCCTCGAAGCGCAAGGCGCTGGCAGACACAAGAGGGCGACCGGCCAGCACACATGCGTCGTTAACCAGATAGCGAGTAGGCACATTGTCAGAGCAGTCGGCCACGACATCATAGCCGCGGACCAGGTCTAGAGCTGTGGCTGGCGTAAGGGCCTGGGCGTAGGGCACGCACTCCACTGCAGAATTCAGCCTGCGCAGAGCGGCGGCAGCTGAAAAGGCCTTGGCCTGGCCGGCCCGTGCCTCCCCATGAAGCACTTGGCGGGCCAGGTTGCTCATCTCTACCACGTCGTAGTCCACGAGACCAAGGCGACCCACGCCGGCTGCTGCCAGGTACTGCGCCAGTGGACAACCGAGCCCACCGCAGCCCACGATAAGCACGGATGCGGTCGCCAGGCGAAGCTGTCCGTGCACGCCCAGCTCAGGCAGAACCAGCTGCCGACTATAGCGCAAAATTTCATCTCGGGAGAGGGCGGCCTTCGGCGGCAGCGGCGACAGTGGACCCAGATGTTCTAGCTGTGGTTCTTGCTCCGCCAAAAGAGCCGCCGCCAGCTTCTGCTTCAAGAAACTCAATTCCTCCTCACGTTGGGCAACTTCAGCTTGTAAGGCCAGTACCTTCTCTCTGGCAGCCATGGTGACCTCTTCCGGAAATTGTCAGGAAAGGCATTTCCGTTTCCGGCTTATTGTCGCCTAGCGACTGGGATAAACTAAAAAACTTTGTGAAGCTTGGGAAAAGGTGAAGAATAAATAAAAACGTATTTACAGAAGAAACGTTCATATTAAACTTTAGTCATGCATAGATCCTAAATATCTCTAAGAGAACCATACAGAGACTCTAGAAGAACTAGAACTCAATCACACAAACTCTCCCTCTTCTGAAATTTGGTATAGTCCGACCCGCCGGGCCCCGAGCCGCGTTGACGTAATTCCGCTTCCGTCATCTCGCGCAGTTTCGCCATGGCCTCCTCGGAAGCTAGTCGTTCATCTCCCAGGTCTCGGCGGGAGCTGGAGGTGCGCAATCCAAGCCAGGACAAGTATTCGGTGCTTTTGCCCACCTACAACGAGCGCGAGAACCTACCACTCATCGTGTGGCTGCTGGTGAAAAGCTTCTCAGAGAGGTAGCGCCCCGGCCGCCCTCCCCAGGAGTGAGATGAGCTGGCTTCCCCCGCCTGGGTGTCGGCAGTTGGCTGCGCGAGGCGGCCCTGCCCAGCCTTTCTCCCGGCTCACGCAGGAGTCCTCGGGGTTGAGACCACCCTGTGAGGAAATCAGAGGCAGATGGTTCTCGGATTCTTTCCCGTGTCTTGGATGCTCATTTTTGCCCTTGGGTTTCGTGACATTCATTTATCCTTATGATAAACGCCTCTCGTTTCCCTCCTCCCGCCTTTGACCACCCTTTAAGTTGGACCGAGGCTGAAAGCCTAACCTCACTCCTCTCTCTAGGCGGTAAGGATCCCGGCGAGAGCCAGGAATCTGAGCAAGCGCGGCCAGTGGCCACCCTGGTGCCGAGTGCTTATATAAGCATGTTTGGTCCGTAAGGGTTAGGTAGCTATTGCTGGGCACGATAACCTGTCTGGAAAGGAGAGAGCAGAAGGTCATCTTCTCTGATCACTGGTGAATGTTTGGTGTGGATCTTAGAAACTGAGGGAAAGATTTGGAATTTGAATTCGGAAGCGTTATGCAATCCCTTAGAAAGTCCTGGAATCAGTACAAAGTAACTTATTTTACAGTTGCATATGCAGTGAAATCTTTGAAGCTCTTTACGTATCAGCACATAACAAACATAGAAGATTATTTTTATTTAGGTAATAGTATGTATGTGTGACTGTATTATTTATTTAATTGGGTCATGTCAATGAACAGATGATTTCCAGAGGTTTTTGTTTTTGTTTTTTGGCGTTTGCTTTACAAGTAAGAGCAGGGACTTTGTTCGTAACATCTTTTCCATCATTTAGAAAAAAATGCATGACACATACTGCTCCTTTATTAAACGAATGTTGCACCAGACACACTCATACTTTTATGAGTGTATCATGGATAAAGTCTTCCAGGTGGAATTAGTGGATGGACAAAGATGTACTTAACATTGACAGTTACTTCCAAATTGTTCTCCAAAAAAGATTATACCAACTTAAGATTCTAATCTTCAGGCTCGGCGCCTGTGGCTCAATCGGCTAGGGCGCCAGCCACGTACACCTAAGGTGACGGGTTCGAATCCCCAGCCCGGGCCCGCCAAACAACAATGACGGCTGCAACCAAAAAATGGCCGGGCGTTGTGGCAGGCGCCTGTGGTCCCAGCTGCTTGAGAGGCGGAGGCAGGAGACTCGCTTGAGCCCAGGAGTTGGAGGTTGCTATGAGCTGTGATGCCATGGCACTCTACCCAGGGGGATAGCTTGAGGCTCCTTCTCAAAAAAAAAAAAAAAAA